>OMLJ01102587.1:0-17202 GCA_900302595.1 Gadiculus argenteus
ACTGTAGATGAACAACATGAAAATAATGTAAAAAACTGTGTGTGTGTGTGTGTGTGTGTGTGTGTGTGTGTGTGTGTGTGTGTGTGTGTGTGTGTGTGTGTGTGTGTGTGTGTGTGTGTGTGTGTGTGTGTGTGTGTGTGTGTGTGTGTGTTCCTGCAAAATCTGGTACTACTCTGGTATTACATTACAGCAATTTCTAGGACATTCCAGGAGATGTCCAGGAATTCTCCCAGAAACAAGCAGAATAATCGATAGCCGTGTATACGCATGCGGGTGATGTGGGCGGGGCCAGGGGTCACCTTTTCTAAACTTGTGGATTGGAATGCGCTTCAGTTGTTCCTTGGACAGGCGACTCCTCCTCAACCGTTTTCTGTACTGCACACACCGTACAACCTGATCAAATAAGTTATAAGAAAAAAAATATTCAAACAGGACAATTTACATATTTGATCATTTGATCATCAAAAATAAAAATATATATTTTATATTGATTCATTGAATGAATCGATATAATATACAAGTTTCACTTTTAAAACTTTCCACAATATTCTAATTTATTGAGATGCACCTGTATAAACATTCCTCACTACATTTTTAATGAAAAAAATCTAATGAACTCAACGGTGACCCTCCAGAACAACCCGCAAAGCTATTTGAAATCATCACCATGGCTACACAGCAGGAGCACATACCATGACGAGGCCCATGACTAGCATGATGAGGCCCACCACCCCCGTGAAGGGAATGAGGTAGTACACCAGCGGGAAGGCCACCTCCAGCTTTAGGATCACATACGCCCTGTAAACACCAGCAGCGGCACAACGTACAGGGCATTACCAAATGTTTAAGGCATGTCAACTGGATTTTCTTAAAACCACCAAGGTTTAGCTGATGTGTTCTGACAATTAAATACTCTTAAAAACACATTGTTGTTTTTAGATACCTTCAATAATGGTTTCAATAATTAAAAACTGGGCTTCTAAAAAAATACAATAAATAAAAACAATAACTGCAAAGGTTTCAAAGAGGCCCTAAGTGGCCTATGTAGTTACCCTTCGTCTGGAATTATATGTTTCCGGAGAACTTGGGAGGCATAGTAGCTGGTGAACACTGCGGGGATGTCAATCTCCTCTGCGATGGTTTCTACAGGCAGATCAGAGTAAAGAGTATCATCGACCATACACACAACCTGACAGGAAGAAGATCTCTTTATGTATATGTCTATTTCTTATGTGTATTTGCATTTTTTACTGACTTTAGTGTTTTACTTTCATTAATTTTAATTTCCTATTTTTACCGTTGTCAATAGTGAATGAAGAAATTGTGATGGAGACAATTACTCCTATTATTAAGAACACTTTGAATCCGTTGAAGCCAAATGATGGTCGTAGGTCCCCTCCGGGCTGTCTCCGTTCCCTTTTGGTTCTAAAGGCTAGCATGGTGGGGGCCACTAGGTGAAAAAGGCACAATGAATTAAGTGCATCTGCTAGAGGAGGCCTCACCGTTGCTGGCGTTCATATTGAGCAGGATGTCCGAGTACATGTTGTGGATGATGACGGCACTATAGCCAGCCTGCTGGGCATGCAGGACCTGGGAACAAAATCATACTTATTATTTTACTGTATTTACGTATCTTATACGTTGGTTATGTACAATTAAAACACAACATTTATAAAATATTTTTAGTCACACACAAATAAAATCTGTCTAATTTGAATTTGAAGCATTGACTGACCTTTATGTCGAAGTTACATTCAAAACGTTTGATCAGAACTATGAATTTAGTGAGGTTGGCATTGCCTTGGGGGGGCAATGGGGGCGGGTCTATTGCTGAACAGGCATTCATTGGACGGGATGCCACCAACACGCCCTGATTGGGGTAACACATGAGCGTTATGAGGGGATCAGAACCAGTCTTTTGATCTGGTCATGCTTCTCTTCTTTCTTCTTTCTTACCATTAGACCCTCCTGGGGGAGTTCAGAGCCGAACAAAGCAGGCAGGTCCTCGAACAACGATGCGCTCATATTCACGTAATGCTAGAATATACAGGAGAAGGAAGGAATAATTTTTGTGGATTAGAAGAAAATGTAATTAATCCATTAATCACAGATTGGACATTTGGTTATCAAGTACAGGAGAGTAATAACCATTAAAAAGAAAGGCATTTAATATAAGAACATGTGAAAAAAGACATCCATGTAAGCAATACAAGTCATAAATGCTACGTTATAGACCTCTGAAGAATAAGTCCCGCCTCCGAGGCTCTGGTTCCCTCTGTCAAATGTCTATGGGAAATAACATGACTGAGTTTTTGAATGAACTAACTAACTAACAAACTCTGTAGGTGGTGAAGAAGTAAAAGCTGTGTCACGTTTTGAACTACACACTTTCGACTGGGTTTTTGGATTGTCAGTGCCGTTAAAGTAGTAAAGATGGAAAAAGTGTGTAGTTCAAAACGTGACGCAGATTTTACTTCTTCGCCAACTACAGAGTTCAGTATGTAGGATCATTAAAAAAACAGTTATTTCCCATATATATGGGAGCCTCAGAGACTTATTCTTCAGAGGTCTATTGTATATGCCACATCATACACTATTGATTATGCCTGCGAGGGAAAGGACTCACTGCGTAGATGTAGGCGTGCGTAGGTGAGGGGGCCAGTGTGCAGCACAGAGCTAGATAAAGGCCCAGCCGAGCGCCAATGTCCCACACACCAGAATCCACCATTCTGCCTTGCCAAAGGTGCTACCAAACTGTGGGAAATCATGGAAGAGAAATAAGTACATGTAGATGCTGTGACTTTGACATTGTAACACTCCGATCTCCCCCACATGAAGCTTGCATCTATTTTACGAAACGTGATTATTTCTCCTGAACTTTGTGACATTTTCAGTGTCTGTGGGAACCTAACTGGTAGTCCCAGGGTTGACCTAACCTTCACTTCCGGTTTCCGGTTCTGGATCTTATCGGTTTATTGGGGAGGCAACACGTGAAATGTAAACGACACAACTGAATATCTGATATGCATGTCGAGTCCTTGTTGGTAAAAACCAACAACATTAAAATCACTTATTAACGAGACTACACATCGTGTGTTGGGGTCCTGTTCCAGATTATATCAGTGGCTAGTTAGGTCCTGTTGCATGTCCGCCTTAACGATAACCCACAGCGAAACAACCCGTTAATCGCACTGTTTTAGGTAAACGTGAGACATATTAACTGTATTTCGAAGAATCACTTTGAAACCAGAGGAGGTGGATTATAACGTTAGCTAAGGCTCACCGAGCAAGGAGCCGAGGAACACAACAACACGAACCCAACCCAACGGTCACATAGTCACATTTGGATAAATATACGTCAACTTATAAAACATTGGTTGATTTGAAAATAAACGCCGTCCTTTAGTGGACATACCTTAAATTTGCTTCACGTTAACTTTGTTGTGGTTGTTGTTGTTTCTTCTTCTAGTTCTTCCTTGTTTGTGTGATGTGTTGTGGTGTCGCGGTCGTGTTAATACGACACCCTACTGCCCCTTCTGGCCCGGAGGAACAGAACAGCTGCCCTAGTTTTATTTAACCTTTATTTATTCAGGGAATATTAGCAGCCATTAGCAGGCTCTCTTTTCAACGACGCCCTGATACAACATACAACATACAACATACAACATACAACATACAACATACAAATAAAAACAGAATATAGCAATAGATGTAAACAGTAGGTCAAACAGCCAGAACAACATTTCAATACATATACATAATACAATACAATGGGACAATTAAGAAAGCTATTTAAAACACGAGCAATCCTTATTTAATGCAACTTCAATACTCAACAGGAGTCGCTGCTGAGGCTCATTACCTGTATTATGCAACATTTATATAATAGGTATTAGTGGGCATCATGGTGATGGGTAGGAATCATAGAGGTAGGATAAGGGCTAAGTTATTATCGCTCACTATGTATAAAATAATTATTAGCCTACTTTTATCTGAAACAATCTAAGGTAGGAACGTGCATATTGTTTAATTGTAGTTACAGTTTTATCTTTATTTTTATGTCAGTGGTTATATCCTTTTTATTTTTACATATTTATTCGTGATCCTCTGTGTTAACGCTATGATAATAAAGCCAACCAATGAACAAAACAATCAGACAAAAAATATATGTGGCAATGTTAAGCCAAATAGTCTAACCAAATCTGTTTCCTAAAACAGCATCCTGTTTCACTTGAACTCGGTTGAATAGGTCCACTGAAGTTTGCACATTCAACAATCAATAATCCTTAACTATGGAGACATTTTACTGTGTCATTATGCATATTGCACAATTATTTAATGATGCCCATAACACAAAAGTGTATTTAAACGTCTCATCTGTTTTTAACCTTAAATAAAGCCCTTATCCCAATGGGTTTGCATATGGAACATGTACAATCCAGTTCTCGATGACTCACTCAAATATAGAGAGATCCTATAATGATTATGATTATTGATTCTATACTATGCATATCACAAATTATTGTGGAAATATTAATCCTAACTATACATTTTTAACCTTGTTCAGATAATAACTAGTCAATTTAAAATGAATTGTATACATTCGCCCTGGACCTAGAGATACCTCCCTACTCCTCTCTAACTGAGAGGTGTTAAGATAGTTTGCATTTGCATTGCCACTGTAGCGAAGAAGTCTGATACTGAGGTCAATCGACTGACTTCTTTGTCTCGCTTTCAGACCTGCAGACATGTCCATTTGTCTTCACCCATAGTGTTGCAATTTAACTTGGCCTGAATGACTTCAGCCATGACCAATCCTAAACTCTCCACGATGGTCACTCCCACTCACCTTCCTTTGTATTAACTACCCACAATGCAGATGCCTTCCCCTAGTTTCACTATGAGATTCTTCGTCACCCATTGTATTACTGGATGTATTCTTGGTAACTTTGCTACCTGTATCTTGCCATGATCATGCTCTAAGATTAAATCACATATTTTGATGACCGAAGTGTCTTAAAAATAAGTAATTCTTCATCACTAATTGATATGCATCATTGCACTGCAGACTGGCGTTCGGTAAAACTCATTCTGATACAATTAATTTGGGACACATTTATTTTGTGCTGTGTCAAAATCAAGTAAAACAGTTTCAAGCAGATCAAGCTGATTATACAATTATAACACTTTAATCAAACACTTTAACATGCAAAGAGTTCTAGATGTAAATTCTAAAAGAAAAGGCTTGCATAGTGTCAACATGTGATGTAACATAAGAGTCCATTGCTTCTCAGAGGCGTGTGTATGTGAATATCCAGGCCCTAGGTCCCAACACAGGCCACACCGCCCTCCGCCCTCATCATTGCACAGAATCCTCGTGACAGTCTCAATGTGCTCTTAAAAGAAATGAGACACACAGCACCTGACAAAAAAAACAGGATGAGCCAAAAGAAAAACCCAAACAAGCAATACGATATTTTTAAAGAAAAATCAAAACAGGAGAGGCATCCATTGTAAAATAAAATAAATATGATATATTTTTAATGAAAAAATTCCAAGGATGAATACTTACAGGAAATCTTTCCCACAGCCCAGAGGCCCGAAGAACATTTCTGTCGATAGACAAACTTTCCTACAAACCCCACTCAGACTGGGGCAGGACCAGGGGAAGGCTGCTGCCTCATTCTCAACAACTGAAGGAACAACCAGGATGGAGGGTTATTGGTTTGTTTCTTTCTTTCGCTCCATATTTAATCTGTATTTTGTTTCAACTTGTCCTTGTGTGGTCTCATACTTCTCGGGCGGATTAAACCCCTTTCCATCCAAACAACATATGTATTCGTTTGAGCAGAAGACTGATGGCCTTACTATAGCCCAGTGCTGCTACATTGAACTAAACACAGCTCGCTCAGTTCCAATTCCATGGCACAGCTGGTCAGTTTCCTTGGTATCCATAACCTTTTTAGTTTTTTTACAGCATAAAACACAATACATCCCAGACACTAACACATGACAAGAGACTCAGAAGAAGATAATCAGGACAATACAAATCAAGAATACAGAATCAGTATCAAGACTCACAACCATGACTTACAATTCAGTGCCAAGACAGCCAAGAGAAGCAAAACCCAGACTTGGTGACAAGACATCCTTAAGCAGCACTGTTACCTCGAAGCAGTAGTGTATTCAAATGAAGGCTTCCTTACAGTTTCAGCTTTATCTATGTCTCAGGGAGGCATGTGTGGTTAAAAGCGCACAAAAGCCCCTATTCTATTCTTATTATAGAATTATGCCAAGCCTTGAAAGAACGTGCTGTACTTAATCACATTTGGGATAATTAGAAATCCAAAGACCTTGTGACATTTGGTTGTCATGGGACAGGAGAATTCTTGTCAAAGAGACAGAAAAACACATTTCCCCATCTAATTTAAAACTCATGTTCCCACATAAGGTATTTCAACGTGAGCGAGAGTACAGCTTTTTCGTCAAAATAAATAATATATCTGGTGGTTATCACTCAATAACTCACTCACTTAATTCTAATAAAGTATATGAATCAATGTTATGGATAAGTAGAGATTCAACTAAGGCTAGTCGGCTTTAAAGTGACATTTTCCAACTCCACTTTTCCACTTTTTACTTTTTAAAGTGTGTATGTCGGTTATATCATCCAGATAAGATTCACCTAATATCTTAGTATATTATTTATTTTCAGTTTCTGCTGTTATCATAATGAAGTCATGCTATGATATAACATGACATGAAAAACCAACATATCAAACATTAACATGATGAAAACTTCAGGACCTTGAAGTCTATAGGGAACAAAATGGGTAATTAAGTCAATTTTGTGTTTCCAATCTCTGGGGAAGGCCATTCATTACAGTGAGGCCACAATGTCTTGCTGGTCACCTGATGGAGTTAATGGAGAGGTGAACAGTAATCTGTGTCTCACTCACGGGACACCGCTGATGCAACACGACTGAGAGTCTGTGAAGTCAACAACAAAGAACAACAATAACCTTGAATGGAATATTCAATTGGTGTTCAGATCTTCATCTTCATCCGCTTATCCGGGATCGGGTCGGGTCAGTGTTCAAATAAGCATGTATTTCAATGTTGGATTAACCATTCACAACAGCCACATCATATTTTGTATACATACTTTTTTCACACACACACACACACACACACACACACACACACACACACACACACACACACACACACACACACACACACACACACTCACTCCGTCACAGGACCGTGGATTCCTCCCAGATTTTGTGTTCTTTTTAGTAAGAGACTTTATGTTTGATTTTGAATAAACGTGCCTATTTGGCTTTTCCCAGCTAAATCTTGTCCTGTTTGGGGAAAAGGCTGTTCACTCAATGAGCCGGGTTGCCACAACATCAAAACATATATAGAAGTGATTAGCAGGATCACCCAGCATCCAAGTCAAACCCAACAGACTCAGACAGAGCCTCACTCTAAACGAATAGTCCATGAGCCAGGGCCCCAAATTTGGGCCATCAGTATCATCTGGGGGGACAAAGTCTCATAGTGATTTTTGGCAAGATGTACACCCCTAGTACTAGAAAAATCATGATAGCAGTGCAGGGGTGGTAGCAATTTTTTTTTCAGTTCATGAAGTTACTAACCCCCTAAGATAAATTGCGTTTTTGGAATCTGGTGTATATCTGGTTTAGGTTCATGGTAGGGATATTGTCGGTATTCTATAATATAGTGCTTGGTATCGTTGGAAAGGGGACCTTCATTTAGGCTTTCATTTAAGCCCAGTACTGACAAACACAGAGGTCACATTAATTATTTAAACCAGAAATAACACACATTTTCTCACAATTTCCGCTTAAACTGTATGCTTTCTTTTATCCATGTAGCATGAAAGAACACCAGGGACACAAAACTCCAATACTCAAGGCACTGATGATTCAGAAAATGTACAATATACCATACTATTTATTTCTACTATTTATTTCTAGAAATTTCAAATTTCCTTAAATTAGACTTGTGCAGCCAGCACAAGTCTTCAAAATAGAATGGAGCCAATAGAATGGACAAATAGAATACCCTATTAGTCCAGCGCCAAATTGCCTATTTATTCATGTACAGTTGTAATAAAAAGTAATTGTTTCAATAGTGTCAACATAATACTTGGTTTAACAAAATGTTTCTATCATGAATTTTTATATTCAGCCACTTTCAGTTAGAATGTCAGAAAGTAGTTCATGTACGGAATGTTGATGGATTTTGACAAGGTTAGTTTTGTGAAAAGATCGTTGGTTCAGTTGACTGGTTATAACAACACTACCAACTATGCCATCTTCAAACAACTTCCAATGAGTTCCAGGGGTATTAAATGTACGTACCGGTAAGTACAAAATACCTTTTCTCTTGTGCTTGTGATAGATGGGGAATAGACAGAGGGAGATTATACCTATAGCTGTACCTGTAACAGTAGCTAATGTTGGCTTGGTGTTTTTTGCAGGGTCAGGTTAAACATCCTCATCCTCATCGTCCTCATTGTCATCCGCTTATCCGGTGTCGGATAAGCGACCCTCTCGTCTACCGGGGTAAAGTCCAACACTGCGGCGCTCAGCCGGGGATTTATGAGTATACACCCGCCCCACAGTGAGGTGATGTTCCACATCCCCAGAGCCAGCTTCTGCCGCCCGGGTCTGGTCCGTCTAGACCCCTGACCTTCACTACCACTCATGTGGCAGCGCACCCAACCCCAGCAGGTCTTCCTGCAGGTGGGGGGTAGGGGGGGCTCCAGACGAGGGCCCCGGGCTTCCTCCGGGCAGGGCCTCTCCTCCTCTTTCTTGTTGTTTCATAGGGGTCTTGGTGAACCATTCTTAGTCTGTTAGTTTGTCAAGTAACAAACCTTTTAAAAAAAAAATCATTAACCTGTAATGTTTCGCCACCCTAACCTGTTAAAATCGCCACCCTTGTGATTTTCACACTGGAAGCGCTGAGCAACAACCTGGAGGCATTTACATGTGTCCTCTATGCCCCAAAAGCATCAACCACCATGATCAACAAGCTCAGGTACCACCTTTTCTCTGCAAAGAAAGGTGAAATCGAGAGTCATCAACTCCCACCGTGCAAGGACAGCTTGAGGCAACCACACTGTGAGCTAACTATCAGGCTGGTATTTGGAAAAGATGTTTAGAAAAGGACCCACAAGTCCCAACTCCTCTGCCAAGCCCTGTTGGCAGAGGAGGGAAGATGGAGACAGAGGAGGAAGGTGAACAGTTGGTGCTGCACTGGCTGGAAGGCCAGCCAGCACCTGAAGCTGTCCTGGATCTACTCACCTGCAACTGCACAAAATTTTTTTCACGCCCACGATGTATGTGTCTTGCAAATGGCCTCAAGTGCACAGACATGTGTAAACTGACATGTGAAAACCAGGCAACCTGTGTAGAAAGTTCAGATGAAGACGAGGATGACATGGAAAATGATTAGATAATTAGATAATAAAATAATGGATATCAACATACAAACCAGTCTTTGAATAAATATATTCACTTTACAACCTGTTTCTTTATTGACTTTTACAACTAATAGGGCTCCATCCTATTTGTCCATTCTATTCCCTCTACTTGCTCTTCTATTTTGAAGAATAATTTTTTTATTTTAATTAATTTAAGGCTCACACACACCTCTCACAAATAAATAGAATGGGTATATTAAACATTTTCTGAATCATCAGAGTGCCTTGAGTATTGAAGTTGTTGAGTTTGGTGTCCCTGATGTTCCTTCATGCCACATTGTGAGAAAACTTGTGTTATTTCTGGTTTAAAGAAGTCATGTGACCTCTGTGTTTGTCAGACAGATTCAGTACTGGGCCTAAATAAAAGCCTAAAAGGAGCGCGTAGCACACAGGCTACACCCTGTGTGTACAGAGTAGTCGTGTGTACCGCCGTACTTATGTGAAAGTACAAATACCCTCAGAAAATAGTAGGCCTACTACTGTACAGTTTGCAGTACAAATGTTCTAATCTATAGGGTTAGTTACTTTGTATTATAGTATAATTTAATGGTATTAAGCAAGTATTTAAAAGTATTAAATAGATTTAAATTGCAGTTGAAAAAATCTAACAACTAACATTATTTTGCACTAGTGAATGTGTATCTGTGTCAAGTTGACCTAAGTTAATCGTTTTCTAGTATTGTTGGATCTTCTAGAGTCTATCGAAGGAATGTATGGAACAGAGAGAACACTGAGTTAGATGATAGAGCTGCTTGAGAACAAAAACCTGTAAACCCTCCCCCCCCTGTTCCTACAGTCCGGTATATCCTGCACTAACTCATCCCAGAGAACAAGGAGAATGGTTGCCCACTGGGAGGTGGTGAAGTTCCCAGACAGGTGTCATGTAGCGGTACGGAGAGGAGACGCTTCTGCTGGCAGGAAGGTGAGAGTGGCAACAGTCTGTCAGTTCAGTCAGTGCTCTTTCATATTTGGCTATGGTGTTGGGTTGTATGATACTTACTGTTATTAGACCAGTTTAGGTGAGATCTAGGCAATGTCTTTCACAGATTTTCTGGAATGACTGATAATTGACTAGCTTAAACAATAGTGGGATGATATGAGAGAGAAGACCATTCTTAATTATGGTAAATTGACCTAGGAGCCGATTGCCTACATCAATGTATGATTGATTGCTGATCGCTGATTGCTTGATTGACAATCTATTTTGTCACTAGTTTGTCACTAGATGCTCATATTATAGACCACATCCATGATGTTATATTCTCTCTACCTTTCTTCTTGTCCAGGAAGGTTGGTCCAGAACCTAATGTAGAGTCGTTGTGTCTCAGAAAAGATGACTAACTCGGAAGAAGACTAACTCTGTCCACTACCTCTGGGAAGGTCGACTCATTCAGGACTCAGGTAAGGACTGTGTAGAGTTTACTAGCTCTTGTGTGGTAGACATGCAGCTTCCGGTGTCCTGAGAGCAAGGTATGCTCTTCTAGTGCTCGAAAACAGGTAAAACCCCCACATGTCCAAACCTTCTCCAAACACTTAAAACCATCATCAGGAAAGACACCAATCATCTGGCAGAATGTCACCATGAAAGATCAGCAACTAGAAGCTCAGTTGGTAAAGCCAAACTTCTCTGGAGCAATATGGCTTAAAATCACAGGGAAAATAATCTATCTCGATATTTAAACAGGACCCACAGTCTACGCCTTTTCCCTTAATGTGGATTATTAAATTAGAGGATATTTCATTATAGCCATCAGGAAAACACATTAAAAAAAAGATAATGACAGCTAGGAACCATTCTGTTACATATGAATACATGCAATAACATCATAGTGTACCAGAAGTGACTAAACCATGAAGTGCATAAAGCCAATGAGAGTGTCAGCTAGACCTGTATTGGCCCTCTCACATACAAACCATGTCCTGTCCGCTGTAGACACATTGTCATAGATATAGGTGAAATAAAATGCATGGACCATTGAAACGGGCACCGTAATGCAGTGTGTTTGTGTGTTTTTGTGTCACTGTAACTGTTTGTGTGTGTGTCTCTGTGTGTGTATAACTGTGTGTGTGTGTGTGTGTGTGTGGTCCCTCCTGGACCAGGTCCTGGAGGGGTTCTGTGTCCTCTCGCTCCAGCAGAGCGTGTGTGTGAGGTGGGCAAAGAGGGTGTTGAGGTGCAGGTGTAGACCTAGGGCCAGTGTCTCCCTATAGTGGCACCAGTAGAAATGGGCCAGGGTGCGGAATAACAGCGGAATAACACTTTCTGGACCAGGAACACAAATGCTCTGGGGAAGGGGCTCCTGTGAGTGAGAGAGGATACAGGGGTATAAGGTTACTAAAGGTCATCCTTAAACAATGACACTTAACACAAAACTATTGACATTGATCCCTATAGGATCCCTAGCAATGGACCTTTATGGTGTAGAGGAAATAAATGAAAGACTGGGCAAGACGCATGAGATGTGCATGAACTCATGAACACATGAGATGTGCCTTTCAACACTAGACACCCTCATCAAAGGTGGCCAGCTACAGGGTGATCAAGCCTGAGCTTGTGTCCCATGCCCAATCATGCATTGCCTGGTAGCTTAAATGGCGCAGCCCATGGGACTATGCAAGGCAGGGACGTCCTCTCCCCTGAGTCTAGCCTAGTACTGACCGCATACCTTGTTTTCCCTCCTCCAGGAGGGTTTTTCAGTGGGAGGAGTGTGGGGAGGGGCTACTGGGTGGGTCCTGATCTTTGAGCCCAGCAAGGGTCCTTGCGCTTGAGCCATATCCACTGGCTGCTTCTTTCGGCCGCCTCAGAGACTGATCTAGTTGCCTGTCGAAGAGCCTGTCCGTGGATACCAAGGTCTTTCAGCAGTCTGATGGTAGAGTAAGCCACAAACCCTCTGCATCCCACTTCAACTGGATAGACTTTGGCCTTCCATCCTTGTTGTTGCGCGTCTGCTGCCAGTTCTGTGTAGCGCAATTTCTTGGGCTCATAAGCCTCTTCAGTCAAACTCTCCCATGGGACTGTGAGTTCAATTATGTTGACTGACCTCAGCGAGGGGGACCAGAGTACCAAGTCTGGCCTGAGAGTGGTAGCTGCAATCTCAGGTAGAAAGATTAGTTGTTTGTACCACGCTTGCAGGTTTTTTGGAGAAGGGAGCACATCATATGTAGCTCTGATGCTGAAGCTGATGTTACTTGCCTCCATATCCCAGAACTGCGTCCAGGTGAGCTTTCTCCTTTCCAGGCCTTCCCACCTCATCCATTGTCCCTGTTTGGCAAGAGAGACAGCCTTTGCGCTTCTTTCAGCCTCCTCCTGATGGCGCACCTCCTCTAGCACCATTTTCCTCTTCTCTGAAGTTGAGGCCTTACGCCAAGTTGGTTTGCTTGCTGTAAGGCCAAAGCCTCCTCTCCCCAGATGGACATGCCCCACAATATCCTTATGCTTCAGAGCTGACGTGGCATGCTCTGAACGTGCCGCATCGGATGGTGTCCATTTCCGACCAGTTAAGACGGGTGGTGCAGCATTGCAGATGGACTGGTCTTTGGAGTCCTTCAACGTCATCAGGAGTCTCACTTTAGAGCACTTGAACTCTTCGGTTAGACTTATGGTGGGAAGTTCAAGGATCTCTTTCCCGAATAGGCTGATGTTAGTTAGACAGCGGGGTACTCCGAGCCATTTCTTCATGTATGAAGACATGGTTCTCTCCATCTTCTCTACTGTTGATATTGGGACCTCATAGATAGTAAGTGGCCACATTACCCGAGGGACAAGCCCAAATTGCAGGCACCAGAGCTTGAGCTTTCCTGGAAGTAGGTTCCTGCTTTATTTGCTGCACTTGGCCTTTGTCGGTGAGGCTTGCGTTGTACCATCTACCCAGGCTCTTGACGGGTTGCTCAGACACCGTTGGTATTGGGTCGTCACCAATGCAGAACTTCACATTTTTAAGCTTTCCCTTTTGAGATGCGTCGTGATTTGCTTGGCTTGATTTTCATCCGAGTCCACTTGTTCTCCTGCAGTTTTCCAAGCAGCCGCCTGGTGCATGCTGCAGTAATGGTCAGAGTGGTCATGTCATCCATATATGCTCGGATAGGGGGGAGGCTGATCCCGTTCTTAGTTCGATCACCCCTCACAACCCACCTTGAGGCCCTGATGATGACTTCCATGGCCATTGTGAAGGCCAGGGGTGAGATTGTACAGCCTGCCATGATGCCTACCTCTAGGCGCTGCCACGATGTTGTGAAGTCAGCTGTTGTGAAGCACAGTTGCAGGTCTTCGAAGTAGGCTTTCACTAAAGTAGTGATGGATGATGGAACATGGAAGAAGTTGAAAGATTCCCAAAGCAGGTTGTGGGGAACTGATCCGAAGGCATTGGCCAGGTCAAGGAAGGTCACATGGAGGTCTCTTTTGTCCTTTTCTTATAATATATGTATAATATTCATGATAAAAATGTTTAATATTAATTCCATGAAATTATTATAGATGATTAAATTATTAAAATAATTAAGTGTAAGTAGTATAAGTCCCTTATGTTCAAAAAGGCTTATCTGGGGTCGGGTCGCGGGGCCAGCAGCTCTAGCAGGGGGCCCCAGACTTCCCTTTACCGCATTTCGGCCTGCAATTTGTACCTGCGATCTTGTCCTTCATCCTTCATCACCATAGGTGAGGATAGGAACGAAGATCGACCGGTAGATCAAGAGCTTTGCCTTCTGGCTCAGCTCTCTTTTCGTCACAACGGTGCAGTAAAACAAATGCAATACTGCCCCAACTGCTCAGATTCTCTGTTCATGCTCCATTGTCCCCTCACTCACGAACAAGACCCTGATGAACTCCTTCACTTGGGCTAAGGACTAATTTTCTACCTGGAGTAGGCAATCCACCGGTTTCCTGCTGAGAGTCATGGCCTCCGATTTAGCAGTGCTGATCCTCATCCAAGCCGCTTCACACTCAGCAACCAACCGATCCAGTGAGTGTTGAAGGTCACAGGCCGATGATGCCATCAGGACCACATCATCTGCAAAAAGCAGTGATGAGATCCTCAGACCACGGAACCGCAACCCCTCCCCACAACAACTACGCCCTGATATCCTGTCCATGAATATCACAAACAGGATTGGTGACAAAGCGCAGCCCTGGCGGAGGCCAACACTCACGGAGGCCAACACCCAGGAACGAAACACAGCTCTAAGCACATCAAGAGTACAGAGATTGTATAAGTATGATGACAAAAACAATCTACAAGATATACAGTACAATAAATGTGTTAGGACACAAAATGAAGAAGCTGAGTTTAAATAGAGCATATAAAGAGTGTGTACCTGGTATATTATACAGAAGCCTTGAGCCATTGTCAGCGAATCTACACCACGACACACTAGAAGATTCTCTATATATAAGTATAACTTCATCTGGAAGTCCTTTCTAAAATCCTTCCCATTCCACACTTCCTTACTTTTGGGTGGTGGGAGGTCATAAATCCTAGGACACACATGGTAATAAATTATGTGTGTGTGTGGGCTGAGGGAGTCTGTATATTCACCTTTGAAACCATAAAGCCAGCCACCATCTGAACGGAAGACTAACATCGGGCTGTCTCTATTTACTTGATCAAAAGTAATTAATTCTATGTGATGCTTGGTTTCATCAGTATAATCTACCTGGATTAGTTCTCATGTCTCTCCTAATCACACAGCCAAGTATAAACAGACGGAGAAGTTACAGAACACGTGTTGCAACACAAGAAACTTTTTTCTTTTTTCTTTTCTATTGTTTGATAAATCTCCTCTAATGTATGTTTGCATAATCCTGTGCCTTATTGCAGAACCGCTGAAACGGCTATGGCATATATCACTATGGAAACGGGTCCAAACATGGCTTGAAATCGTAGACTGTACAAGATCTCTCTGGCTTCTTTCCCTACCCCTATCTCCCTCTCTATCAAATCAAGTCTTCCTGTAGTCTCTGCCTCTCTTCCTCTCCGTTTCTACCACACTCTCTCTATCTCTGTCGAGAGAGAGTGATCATTTACATTGGAAGAGATAATATTTTAGGTATCAATGCAGTCAGTACAGGAATGATTGATGGAGAGAGCATGAGACACAAGGAAATAGAGAGAGGAGGCCCAGAGACCAGGTGCTGGATACCTGAAATCTCAGAGCAGCGGTTACACCTCTACTCCCGCCAGCAAATCAACAATGAACAATAGGAACTATTTTTATAAGATGACAAGTTGTTGTTTTATCATTGGAGAGTATGGTATAATTAGGGAGGGTTTGTGTTGCGTGGATTTATTTAATCCACCCAATCCACCCAAAACAAAGGCCTCTCTGTTATAACTTTGTATAAGCCATTACCCCTCGCTAGAAGCCATTAGCACTGTGCAGGAATCTGAACAACAGTGCAAAACTTATACATTCCAATACTGGGGGAACAACTGGGGGAAAATAAATCAATCCTCAAATTAGGGACAGGTAATACCTTGCTCAAGGGCTTCTTGTCGCCACATCCAAGAAGAGTCATTGGCCTGTTGTTGGCTTGTCTGCTGAGGTAGTGACAGCTCTTCTGCAGTGATTCACTGCACAGAAAGTAGACAAAGTCAACGCTGGCTTCTAGAAACCCTCTTGGCTACATACCAAATTGGCTACATACCTTGGCTACCATACCTTATTTCATGTTAATGCTGATTACGACCATACAACTGTCCATCCAAGCAATCATTTTTCTCCGGTCCAACCCTATGATCATCCGTCCATCCATCCCTTAATGGGGCAGGGGGCAGGGGGGGCATTAGCTCAGGAGGTAGAGCGGTTGGCTGGTAATCGCAAGGTTGCTGGTTCGATCCCCGGCTCCTCCTAGCTAGAGTGGCGTGGTGTACCTGAGCAAGACGCCTCACCCTAATTGCTCCTGACGAGCTGACTGTCGCCCTGCGTGGTTGACTCAGCCGTCGGTGTGTGAATGTGTGTGTGCGTGAATGGGTGAATGTCAGTCACTGTAAAAACACTGTAAAGCGCTTTGGATAAAAGCGCTATATAAATGAGGACCATTTACCTTAATTTATTCAAGCGTCCACCTGTCTGTCCATCTATCCCCCATCAAACCAACCCTCCATCCATCCCCCTTTCCTACATCCATCCTTCCATTCATCCATTCAACTCTACATTGGTCCACTCAACAGAGGTTGAGTGGACCAATGACCACATGTAATTCATCAATCATGCCTGCATCCATCTGCCTAAGAATGGATCCATCAGTCAACTGACCCCATGCTAAGAAGGTATTTGTTTTGATTAATGTATTATGTTTGGATAATAGCATTCACCAGAGGGTCTTTCCTCATTGCATTCACTTTAAATTAATGATCACTTTAAATTAACACTTTTTATTGTATGTTTTTAGTCTGTATTATCCTGACTAACTGTACTTCATTTCCTTATGTATTTCATCTTCCTTGATCTTCTCCAACCCTACACCTATGTTGGGAGGAGCCAGTTCCGTAACCCTGACAACCCACATGCTGCCAATACATCTCACCTTTCCTGGAAGTACACACAAATAAAGTTGTATTAGTGATATAGAGCGGACTGTGTTTGAGTTTATGGTGCCTGTGTGTGTGTGTGTGTGTGTGTGTGTGTGTGTGTGTGTGTGTGTGTGTGTGTGTGTGTATGTGTATCACACACACACACACACACACACACGCATA
>OMLJ01102592.1:0-21239 GCA_900302595.1 Gadiculus argenteus
CTGAAGTCGCCCTCCGAGCACTCGCAGCGCGGGCCCAGCCGCCCGGGGTGGCACGTGCACATGCCGCACTCGTAGGTGCCGTTGCCGTGGTGACACTTGGGGCTGTCCGGCTGGGCCTTGGCCTGGCAACGGCAGTCACACTCGAAGGTGACGCTGATGGAGAGGGAGTCCTTGAAGCCCACGGGCTTGATGACAAAGGTTTTTTTCTTCTGCTTGGGGCAGCCGCGCGCCCGCGCCTCCACGGTGAAGGACACCTGGGGGGGAGACGAGAGAGAGAGAGGCCGGGGGTCAGTAACAGGGTGGAGGTGATGGGGAGAGCAGCAGATACAGGGGGTGCAAGAGAGGGCCAGGGTGGAGGGGATAGAGGGTAAGAGGGTGGAGGAGGTGAGAGGGTGGAGGAGGTGAGAGGGTGGAGGAGGTGAGAGGGTGGAGGAGGTGAGAGGGTGGAGGAGGTGAGAGGGTGGAGGAGATGAAAGGGTGGAGGAAATGAGAGGGTGGAGGAGGTGAGAGGGTGGAGGAGGTGAGAGGGTGGAGGAGATGAGAGGGTGGAGGAGGTGAGAGGGTGGAGGAGGTGAGAGGGTGGAGGAGATGAGAGGGTGGAGGAGGTGAGAGGGTGGAGGAGGTGAGAGGGTGGAGGAGGTGAGAGGGTGGAGGAAATGAGAGGGTGGAGGAGATGAGGTGGAGGAGGTGAGAGGGTGGAGGAGATGAGAGGGTTAAGGAGATGAGAGGGTTAAGGAGATGAGAGTCGATGAGATGAGAAGGTGGAGGAGGTGAGAGGGTGGAGGAAATGAGAGGGTGGAGGAGGTGAGAGGGTGGAGGAGGTGAGAGGGTGGAGGAGATGAGAGGGTGGAGGAGATGAGGTGGAGGAGGTGAGAGGGTGGAGGAGATGAGAGGGTTAAGGAGATGAGAGGGTGGAGGAGGTGAGAGGGTGTGGAGGAGATGAGAGGGTGAGAAGTGAGGACATACAAAAAAATGGACACATACACAAGAAAACATTTAAACATATACACTCACGATGGAGTCCGTTGGACCACAACTGTATCTACTCTTTTCCTTTTGGATTCTAAGTTGTTCCAGGTAACGTTTACCAAGGATTCTAGGCTGGGGAGTGAAAGGCCCATATGTGTTTGGTCAAGGTAACTGTTGACTTGGCATTGCATCTAAAATAATCCAAGAGTGGGGCAGCTACAACAGGAACATCTGGGGAGACGTCCATATATGGACACTTTACGGGGAACGGAGCGCAGTTCATGTTATGTTGGCTGGAGTTGTTTCGTCTGGAGGGAGAGCGAGAGAGAGAGAGAAATGAAAGACAAATAGAAAACAGACGAGGAGTTATGGGTGAAATGATGACGCAACGTTGTGTTAGAGCGAGCAGGAGGCCAAAGTGGGAAAAATGTCAACATTGGAATTCTAGATGCACGCTTGCATTATATTCCATTCAGAAACACATTGTTTTGTTCCAGATGCCACGAGAGATCAAAGCCAACACTGGAACCGACCGAACTGTAAAACACTTCAGAAACAGCTTTATATTCTTGTAGTGACCTTTATGGCTGTCTAGAGGCAGAAGGGATATAAAAGATAGTCCAGGATCGTTATCGGGATCTAATGAAACCCAGTATGTGATAGTTGGCCCTAGGCCATAGTTGCAAACTGTTGCTGTCTGAATGTTTATACTTGTTTTGTTTTGCGATATGGTTTTTGATTTTGAGGTGTACATGGGGGCCAGCATGCAATCTGTTCTGGTTTAGACTGACCAAAATCCTCTCGTCTTTTTGTCTAGAATGTATAATCACAATCCGCATCTCAGGCGCTGGTCGTTGATTGCTCAAAATTATATTATTTAAAATAAAATAAAATCAGAGAGTAACTGAAAATGTGTTGGCAGAGGTGCTGTCTGGGGCTGCTTTGGAGTAAAAGTGGGATTCTTTGCTCTTAAGTGTGTGGTTGTTACATTTACATTTACATTTTTATTCAGGGCATTTAGCAGACCCCTTTATCCAAAGCGACTTACAATAAGTATGTTTGTCAGAAGAAGGAGAAACAACAATATATCTCTGTCGGTACAGTAAGGATGTTCATGCCAAGCACTAACAATCGCTAGGTTAACCCATTCCCTTTATTTATCAAAGAAAGCTAGTATAAGATGCTACACAACTAAGTACTGTAACTAAGTATGACATACAATAAGTGCATACATTAAGTGCAAGAAAGTACAACACACAATGAGTGCGTAGGAGGGGTGGGAGGGGGTGGCTATGCAGAGTCCAGGTGAACTCTGAACAAGTGAGTCTTGAGTCTTTTGTGGAAGCTGGTGAGCGACTAGGTTACATGCAGTACTTTAAGCCTGCACTTGTATTGTATACTGTGTGTGTCCCTTTAACTCTCACAACAGAATCCAGGAGATGTAGATTATTTACGGATGCTACCCACACGACAAACGCCCAAATGAGGGAGATGCAAATCTCCACCGCAGAGGCCACCCACATGATGACCCACCACACCTCAAAAGTCAAACAAGTCCCACTGAAGCAGATGTAAATGTGTACATTTCCTGTTGAAGGCAGATTAGCATCTCCAAGATCACTGACTCACCACAAATTTGTACTTCACAATTAGCCTCTGGCCTGATGTACTGGGTAACGTACACGTCCCTTCTCCTTCTTAGGGTCGTCATTAGGGTCATGACGATTCTAAATTGTTACATGAACTTTGCATCCTTAGATAATTACATGACATCCACACATCCAATAAGGATGTGACATGCAATGTTTTATGGAAGGGATATGTTTTATACAAAGAAAAAGGAAGATAAAGAAAAAACGGTGAATGTCTTTAGAGAGTAAAGACACTCTGGCAGGTCATAGAAAGACAGGACAGGATGGTGGGCTGTTGAGGCAGATGGATGGATGACAGGATGGTGGGCTGTTGAGGCAGATGGATGGATGAGAATGCAAACGTAACCCCTGAACACAGAGGTTGGGATCTTAATAGAAAACTGCTTCCAATGGCATTGAAGTTCTGCGGTTTTCTATTAGCGTTTCTATTAGATTTCACCGTAAGAGCTCCTCCCACCCCCTTCATCAGCTCCACCAATCAGAGATCACGTGGTCTACTAAACGAACCGTGTCTCCGATCTTCAGTCCGGAGCAGGACTTGAGTCCCGGGTTGAGCTGTCCGTTCAGACAGGTGGCGTTGAAAGACAAGGACAGCTCCTCTGGTACACCCAGCACCTCCAGCTCCACCTTAGAGCGGATCTTCTACACACACACACACACACACACACACACACACACACACACACACACACACACAGACACACAGACACACACACACACACAAACAGCCACAGACACACACACACACCAATGTACCGTAAGTCCACACCCATTTAACAACTTCAGTAGCCATGCTGGAGAAGGGACTGTACAAACTGACTACTGACTGCATATTGACATTAACATGTTTCTCCTCCAACATGTGGATATTGCTTCAGGTTGTCTTGAAACAGCACTTAGGAAATATAATATATGTTTGTGTATTTCATTCTTCCAATGAGATTCATAGGTGGTGTGATTGACTTGCAAATCCAGCGCTTTAATGTGTGTGGAGACCAAAGAGCTCTCAATCTGGATGTCCCCTAATTTTTGCCGCACAGCTGTGATTCTCCATGCATTTATATCTCCTAGGCTAGATTACTGTAATGCACTGTTGTCCTGTTTACAGAACCTCCACCAAAAGCCTCCAGCACAACGCTGCTGCTGGAATCACAACTAGAATCACACAATCTGACAACATTTCTCCCATCCTCTCCTCCCTCCACTGGCTTCTGATTACTGCAAGGTAAGGTGCTGATAAGCACGGATAAGCACCATCCTACCTGAAGGACTCATTTTGTCCTTCTCAGCCGATCCGGTCTTCAGGAGATGTTTTACTTACAAAAGTTAAAAAAAAAAAATCTGAAGAAAGTGTTCTTTTATCGAATCCCATATCTGTGGAACTGTCGCCTGTAATCAGGGAAGATGACTCAGCTGAAAATGTCCAATCCAAGCTAAAAATCCCTACCCCTTTACACTCTCATTTGGCTCCTAGGAGTGCCCCCTTAGCCCTCATTACGTCTAACTCTACCTGTTAGCCAACCCCTGCATTACTAGATTAGAGGTGTCCTCCATGTTCACCCTGCCCCATCTAACCATAATGCTGTCTCTGTTTAAGGGTGTTGCTGTGATCGTGACTGGACGCCTGATGGCTACCAGCTTGCTCACCAGCCATTTCATTTTTTTTACATGTTTGCATGTAGCGCTACCATGTAGGTCAATCTGTGGGGCCAGGTCTTCGGGGCTGTCATAAATATATTGCCTGTACAGCCCTTTCAGACTGTAACTGTGATAAAGAGCAAAAGCAAAATTAATCGACTTTGTATGTTTGTATCTATGCGTGTATGAATGTATTTGAATCAAAGTGTGTGTGTGTGTGTGTGTGTGTGTGTGTGTGTGTGTGTGTGTGTGTGTGTGTGTGTGTGTGTGTGTGTGTGTGTGTGTGCGTGTGCGTGTGGTCTGTTGTGTATATGGGGCGTATATGATGTATAAGCACTAGGGCAGTGCAATTAATTTAATATTAATCGCAATTTCATTTATTGGGTCAAACAATCTCCTAGAGATTGTTTAGAGATTTTCTGAAAGTGACGCGCATGTAGCCTGGCTATTACCAGACCAAGCCAACCGTAGATTGCACGTTGGTCTGGGAAAGCTGCCGTCATTTTCTTCAGCACAAGAGGCGTGATCAGGTGGAGTTAAAGTGAGTCTGTACGCTACAGGGTGGAGTTAAAGGGAGTCTGTACGCTACAGGGTGGAGTTAAAGGGAGTCTGTACGCTACAGGGCGGAGTTAAAGTGAGTCTGTACGCTACAGGGTGGAGTTAAAGGGAGTCTGTACGCTACAGGGTGGAGTTAAAGGGAGTCTGTACGCTACAGGGCGGAGTTAAAGTGAGTCTGTACGCTACAGGGTGGAGTTAAAGGGAGTCTGTACGCTACAGGGCGGAGTTAAAGGGAGTCTGTACGCTACAGGGCGGAGTTAAAGGGAGTCTGTACGCTACAGGGTGGAGTTAAAGGGAGTCTGTACGCTACAGGGCGGAGTTAAAGGGAGTCTGTACGCTACAGGGTGGAGTTAAAGGGAGTCTGTACGCTACAGGGTGGAGTTAAAGTGACTCTGTACGCTACAGGGCGGAGTTAAAGGGAGTCTGTACGCTACAGGGCGGAGTTAAAGGGAGTCTGTACGCTATCATATTTTCTCAAAAAGAATTGTTTGAATAATCGTGATGTCAATATTGACCAAAATAATCGTGACTATGATTTTTTCCATTATCGAGGGGGTGGGTCTGTGAGAGTGAGTGTGTGTACATGCCTGTGTGTGTGCAACTCACTGCGTAGGCCTTCAGTATGAGCTGGATCACATTGCCTGAGTCCTTGGACAGCATGCCGACCGTGGTGCCAGGAATCAGCTCACTGTAGTTCTGATGACACAAACACAATTTATTTAGAGAGTCCACCACAGAATTATGCATTATTATGTATCAATGTTTATGTATTAGATCGTTATTTAACTGTGATTACTAGCCTGTGTAAAAGCATGGAAGGGAGCATTTCTTAACTTTTGTTTTGAAGTTTAGCCTTTTTGTGCTGATTGAGGTTAGGAAAATGAAGGACTCACTTCACTCTTCATTCAACCCTAACCCTACATTGTGTTTGAGAGATGACATTACCTGACATCAATGACTCATGAAGTAAATAATAATAATAATAATGTTGCTGATAATCGACATTGGCATTATCATGCCAATGTCATTTAACGTCACCTTATTAATAACATTAAATTGTATTTGCAAAACATCTGAGGCTAGACGTTTAATGCGGGGGACATGCCAGACCCAGGGAGGCTGGCTGCTGGCTGAGGCTTCTGGGTAATAACAGGGTACTCATCTGCGTTCTGGTGAATAATTCAATGTTGCAAAAACCGCAGTGTTTCCACTGTTATTTCCAACTGGACTATTTGACTTTTCTCAAACACTATCTGGGTTCCAAATTATTTTTAAAATCCCAGACCCATTCAGACAGTTCCTCCCATCATGTGATCACACCGTTTACAGGAACCATGTTTTGTAGCATACAGAGAAACAGGCAGAGACAGGATCCTTTGACACTTCACTCATTGAAGGTTCTATACTACTACTGTACTACTATATATATTGGAAATTGTTTCTTAATGTTACTATGAATATATATGGGGCTGCGATTTGCCTGCTATTGACCCAACTTTGGACATTTAGATGCCAATTGAATTTAATTTAATTTTATAAGTGGTGAATTCATCTTGCACTCATTCATTTAACTATAAGATTTCACAACATTGTTCTGCTTTGTGATATTCATGTGGCATGCTTTATAAGCATGGCACAAGACTAGACTAGATTAAAGATTAAGAATGAATTGGACGCGAGAGCAGTTTATGCTTAACGTAAAGGTTAAGTGTGTCAGATCCTCACCTGATAGAGAGAGACGACCGACTGGGTGACAGCGAACACCAGGTTGATGTTGTTCTCCGACATCTTCTCATTGATCAGAGCCAGAGACGGGTAGTCCTGAGGTACAAACACACACACATGAAAACACACAAACACACACACACACACACACACACACACACACACACACACACACACACACACACACACACACACACACACACACACACACACACACTGATAAAAATATATTCATACACACGTAGATACAAACATAAAAAGCACATTAAGAACCACAAATGAAGACGCACACACATACTGACCATGATGGTGGACATGCTGTACATGTTGTGGGTGTTGAGATGACACTGTCCGTCGTTGGGACGGACAATTCCCGCCACGCGGCCGTCCAGAGCCATGTGAGCCTTGGCGTCTGACGCAAAGATCAGCAGGTGAGACGCTCCGGGTCTCCAGCCGATACGGTCCTGGTTCATGACACACACACACACACACACACACACACACACACACACACACACACACACACACACACACACACGATTAATTTATTTGGAATGACCAATACTACACCATAGCATCCATTAATAAAGAGCCTGTTATGTCTCACACAACAACACAAACACTGCGCAATATCCACAACCAAGTGAATCAGTGGAGATAAATATATAGTTATAGTTATATTATGGGTAGAGATGACAGCGCCTTCTCCATATATGCAGACTGTATATGATTGCTGACACAGAGAAGTATTTGGCTATTTGCTTAGAGTTCTTCTTATTGAAGAACTCTAAGCAAGATCCAGCAAGATCCAGATCCAATCCTCTAACACAGTCTATGAACATGTCCAAGGCTACCATAAATGAGTCCAACTAGTTTTGTGCTATAACCACACATACACACACACACACACACGTTAAAGGACAATCGGTATTTTGATACCGGAAATGTGTTTTCAGAAATGTGCAAGTCACCGAGTGGTTAGTGGTGTTCGTTGCTGTTCCAAATCAAGTATCGTAGCGAAATACAGTTTCTGTGGTGTTTTATTTGGCATTTTGTAAATCCCATTGAAACAGAAACCGGCAGGAACCGATTTCCTTTTACAAAATGCCAAATAAAACACCACAGAAACTGTATTTCGCTACGAAACTTACCCTTAGCCAGCCATTCTGAAGCAGGCAGAGGCGATTCTAAATGAAATACCCGAGACAGGACCAAGATTTCGGTGTCAACCACTCTATTTCATCCTAGACAACCCAGAACGGGGGCTCAATGTTCAAAATACCAGAATTGTGCTTTAACAATGTAACAACACTCATCACTCATCACCACATATAGTAAATATGTCCTGTTAATGACTTTGAATTCAACTGAATTGGGAAATCAATGAGCAATGAACATTTATGTCATGAGTATATAAAGAAGAAACAATTCCACTGGCTACTTGGATATTAATGGCTGTTAATATCCATTAACATCCCATTAACGTGTGTGTGTGTGTGTGTGTGTGTGTGTGTGTGTGTGTGTGTGTGTGTGTGTGTGTGTGTGTGTGTGTGTGTGTGTGTGTGTGTGTGTGTGTGGTGTATGTGTGTGCGTGTGTTATTGACGGCCCCCCCACCTTGCAGGCGGCGACCTGGATGATGGCGTCGAAGCCCCCCTCAGGTGAATCCCGGTTCCTAGACACCATCTGCTTCCTGACCTCCTCAGTAAAGCGTGCCACCTCCCCCGTCAGCGACAGCACGTGCTTGTAGCCAAACTGGGGCAAGCAGGTGGTGTTGATGCTGTCAATCAAAACACATGCCACTCACTGATTGGTCAAGAGGTACACGGTACAGATGGCCTAGTGTGTGAACTGGTCTCCTGAGCTGGCCTCCTGAGTTGGCCTCCTGAGCTGGTCTCCTAAGTTGGTCTCCTGAGTTGGTCTCCTGAGTTGGTCTCCTGAGTTGGCCTCCTGAGCTGGCCTCCTGAGCTGGTCTCCTGAGCTGGTCTCCTGAGTTGGTCTCCTGAGTTGGTCTCCTGAGTTGGTCTCCTGAGTTGGCCTCCTGAGCTGGCCTCCTGAGCTGGCCTCCTGAGCTGGTATGAGGAAGCGGATTCATGCCAGAACTCGAGTGCTCGAAAAATGTTGTCACTATTACTCAAATCGCCCGTCATTCAGAGCAAAGAGGTGTAAAAGCCTAGGTCTTTGCCGGTGACCACCAACCAGTGTGGGACACCACATCTACCATAGGTTAGCCAAATACATGTCAGGGATGCCACCAGTCACTAGGGATCAACCGATATGGATTTTTTAGGACCGATACCGATTTCTTTTCATCAGTCTCAGTTACATCATATAAATGACACTATGATGATAACAAATGTTACAAGTCTCAATTTAAAAAAGGAACATTTATTAAACTGTCTGTAAATCATGCCGGGAATAAAAATCGGCCGATACCGATACACATAAAAATGCAAATATCGGCTGATAATATTGGCTGGCCGAAAATCGGTCGATCACTTCACCCTTCTTCTATCTGGCCGGCGATACAGGAGCCTGTGCTCCCACAGCAGCAGGCTCAGGTAAAGCTTCTTTCCAGAGGCTGTATCACTGCTCAACAAAACTCCACCTCTCGTCTAGCACTTATATGACTTCATAAAAATTTATATAACTAGACACTGTTGTACATAACTCATCTCTATTGTCTACATAACTGCACGGAATACTGTACTCAACCTGCACTTTGGTATTTAATACTTCTTTTGCACTTCTGGTTGGATGTCAACTGCATGTCATTGGCTCTGTACCTGTACTCTGCTAAATTACAATAAAGTTGAAGCTGATCTGGTCTGCTGTATGTCAATTATGGCACCCGTTGCCCTCCTGATATCCCTGGATCCCCTGCTTTGCGTTCCTTCTCAAGATTTCTTCCTTGCAATTTTTTTCTTGCCCTCTAGGATCAGGGGGGGTCATACATATTGAACCTGTTACCTGGCCTTTGAGACTGTACCTTTGGGCTATACAAATAAAATACAATTGAATTGAACTAGCAACCCTGCCGTGACCTGATGAACGAACAAAGTCAAAGTCCAAGCGAGGGGTGTGGTGGGGGTGTAGAGGGTGTTTTAAAGGTGGACGTTAGAAGGCTCCAAAACAACCTGAACCCAAGCATCAGGGGTGGGGTTGAATGCAGGGTTGCTCTGGAGGAATTCTTTAACTTCTCACCCACCTACCAGCCTCTGAGTCAGAGGGGCTGACCAAGCACTAGCGCCAGCATTTGTACACGTTTAACGAGAGCTGTGGATCTTAAAGGTGAGGTGTGAAGACATGACCTCATCCCAGGCTGAAAGACATGTCGTTAGTGCTCCAGGAATGGACTGTGTGCGAGGAAATCTCATAGTTTAATGGCGTCTATGAGTTGCTCAACATGAGAAGCGAGATGCCCTAGCCCCCTTACTATAGCGCCTTACTATAATGAAATACAGTAGGTAGTATAGGATAAAAGTGTACACTTAATGACTAAGTAGTAAATTGCTATCTGACTGCTCGATGAGTGAATAGTAATTGTCTCTCTGACTGCTAAATAACTAAATAGTAAATGGTTCTCTGACACCATTTACTATTCAAACCTGCGACTCCAGGATTGGAAGATGACAGACTGCCGAGCCAAATGACTATTGCAGCCATGTTCAGCCATGTTCATGTTCAGTAACAGCATTCTTAAGGCATTGGGAATAAGGTCAATCAGTTACACTTGCATTGAAAATCTTAATCCCAGTACAAGTTAAGGAACAACCACCACACTGCAAGACAAACGCTTATGGAAAACGAGCACTATGGGAGACGAATACTATGGAAGATGATCCATTGAAGAACACTTATGGAAGAACACACGCCTTGGTATGGGGAGTGATGTTGGCCCTGGAGGCCCCTGTGGTAATGAGGCCCTTCTGGTACTCATTGACACTCACATGACACAGGGGTTCTTGACGGCCGCCTCTGGGGAGATGTACATGTAGGGCGAGAGAGGCTTGTCCACGAAGGCCCCGAAGCCCATACGCAGGTTGCTGGTGGTGCGGTTCATAGCCACTGCCAGCTGCTTGCCCAGTGAGCGCAGGTGGAACAGGTCGTCGTTCATGGAGAACGAGAGGTCCATGAGGTAGTAGAGATCCACTGGGTAGTCCTCCACCTGGCGAACCTTCACCCGGAAACGTTTGGCGTCATCTGGGAGAGGGAGAAACAGGGAGGTCTGAGTACTTTGGCAACAGAAACAACTACCGGTTCTGGTATTGCATTAGGCATTATGCAACTATATATTATGAAATATATAGTTGCATAATGCCTAATGCAATACAGCCTCAGAAGCTCAACTAACAAATACAATAGCTTACAATATGTACTAATATGCATTCCATATAGATCATATCTTAACAATACAGTACATTTCCTTTGGTACTATATATTATATATAGTAAATCTAGCACCATCTCTGGTGAAACGTGGGCAAACACAACAAGTATTAGTGACTCTATAAACTCTATGCCATGCATAGAACTTAATAGCATGTTCTCAAACTGGCGGCTCGACCAAGCCTCACACAGCTTCACACAGGGAGAGCCCACCTGGTCTGAGGGTGATGTGGAGCTTCTGAGGCTGGATCTGAGTGACGTCCTTAGTGGCCCCCGCTGCCTTGCGGGTCAGGGGCCGGTCCTCCACCACATGGAGTTTACTGGAGGGGGACTCCAGGCCTGTGGGAGCACAGCCCGCAGCGATGAGTTTAGCCTTCAGGTCGCACCGCGAAGAGCCAGCAGTGCCGTGCCCAAAGTCCTGGTGAGTGGAAAGAACATGAACAATGGGTTAATCAAGCTTTCTATAGTCACCAACTGTGTTTAGAGTTGGCACATGTTTTCTTTAATCTTATTTTAAGATGCTGTAGGTAAGAGTAAGAGTTTTTATTTTTAATTCGTCAAATATTAGTGAGACAAGTTCATTTTTATACCATTCTGGGCTCATTTTTGACAAGGCATCTCTGCCTGCATGTGATTTATCCTGCCTGTCAATCACAGGTGAGCGAAATGCAACCCTTCTACTGATAAGGGAGTGAGAAGAGAGCTGAATATTTACAGCAGTTCCTCCAACTGTAGGCCTACTGAATCATTTTATGCCCTCTATTTTCTTTCTAAACCTTGCAAAGTTGAAATTCATTCATGTGTCTGGACAGCAGAGTTCAGCAACAAGTTAACAGGGATGTGGATTAGAGATGAGTCATGAATGTTAATGGTTGGTCAATCAGTACTTGAAAGGAAATTCCAATCTGTGTACAAATCTCTCCCCCGGACTGATAGTGTGCCACTCTGTGCCAGTGCCTAACTCGGATTTTCAAAACCTTTCTTTGAAGTGATTGTGTCAGACTTGCTGTACACGCACCTCTTGGAAGCACCAGGCACAGCTGGGATGCACGGCCAGGCACTGCTTACACGTGCTGGCCCCTCTGGACGTGCACACGTTGGAGCCTGCAACCAAACCAAGGCTGATCATTGTAGTTATGGATGACTAGTATTTTATTTGGAGCAACAATTGGAAAAAAAAAAATACTATATTCATCATAGAAATATGCATTATAGATTGAAAAGGCCACATGTTTAACAGGCTTGTATTAAACGTTGGACCTAAATAGAAAATGTTTCTGTAGTGATATTATTTTTATTTTAGTATTATTTTGAATAGACTAGTTTTAAAATAAAAACAGCTGCAACATCAGCATCAGCACGTCAAAACAGTTGACCCGTGAGATTAGCATTTATTATCGTGTGGTCAACGGTAAACGTGATGTTAATGAAACGATGACATCCCCTGGCTTATCCCATGCAACTTGATCACTAATCATGAAACATTAACATGAAATTAAAACAGGCCTATAAAAGGGCAAAAATAATTTATATATATAAAAAACTTACCACAGACCCCTGTTATTCCAATCCAAATCAAAAGGCTTGCCCGCGTTATCCATGGTGTTGTTAGAGCGCCCATCCTGTGGCGGGACGTCCTGAGCAGGCTCGCTCCTCTCGAGGTCCTACAGCTGAATAGACCCTCTTCATACACGCTTGCTCAACATGCAACCATGCAATCCGCGCAACTCCATAAAGCTTTTTTCTCTTCCCTGTGGTTCAGACCAGACCTCCTGTCTTTTTTTTCCTTTTCTTTTCTTTACCACCACTAGGGATCATGAAAGAGCATGGAGTGAGTAAGAGGCTAAGTGTTGCCTATGCGCTGAATAAGTGAATTCCCTGGCCTAAGGGAGCGTCTCAAATAACTCGCACCACAACTTTTGCGCCTTTCCACTAACATCGAATTGTCTATAATCGATGTTCATTAAACGTGTAGTTTAATGTGTAGAACAATTAAAGAAGTTAATTTAACTAATGAAATTAATATCCATGATGTTATCAGGTTCAGAGCGGGCTATGTAGGTTTATATGTAACGTCTGCACAATGAAGCCTGACCCTGAACAATTCTTCATATTGACACCTGACTGTGTGAAGACATGCCTCTAGTGACCCTAGTCCAACACATCACGGATGTGTCTTGTAATTGGTGAGAGCTGGAGGACAGATTCTGTCCAGAAACGTCCTTGCTCTTACCTCTACCGCCCTCTAGTGGAATATAAAAGACAATTTAGGGGCACAATCAGAGTTAATATCCTCGCTCAGGGACGCTTTGAATGAGGGGCAGTCCACCAAATCTGGGTAGAATTATGATGTAGTAGATGGTCCAGATTTGTACATATTTTTGGTTATTTCTGAATTCAGTCAGATTGATTGATTGATTGATTGTACTTTAATAAACCCCAAGGGGGGGATTATTTTGCCCCCAAGCCACTACACACAACATACACCAAGACAAGGCACAGTACAACATACACTACAGCAACAAATAAATAGGTATGCCACAGCAATACCAACGAAATCATATCAATCATACCACTTCATATAGTCAACAGCTTTTATTAAAGAGTCTGATCGCTGTGGGAACAAAGGACCTCCTAAATCTCTCATCTGGGTAGAAGGAGCCTTTGGCTCCTACCACTCATAGTGAACATGTTGTGCAAAGGGTGGTCACTCCTCATCTTCCTCATCACCCTCTTTTCTAATATTTCCTCCACAGAACTTAGGCATAAGCCAATGATGGAACCTGCTTTCCTTTTTGAGTTTGTTAAGCCTGTTCCTGTCCTCAACTGTTAGACTGCCCAACACAAAACAGCATAAAAAAGTACACTTTCCAGTATTCCATGATAAAATATCTTTAAAATAGGCCTGCCCATATCGAATGACCTCAGTTTCCTAAAGAAAAGCAGTCTAAATGGACACCAAAGTATACTACTTATATGGGGGAACAACATCTACTGGCTGACCTCTAATCAAATTAGGGGCTACTTGTTGTTTTTCCTTTTAAAATCAAATATTAGCTCCTTAGTTTTATCTATATTTAAAATGTGATGGGCATCATCACACCAACTGACAGGGCTGTCCACCTCATTCTGATCTGCTGCATTGTCATTCTTGGTAATGTAGCCCACTAATGCAGAGTCATCATAAAACGTCTGTGAGTGACTGGAGGCACTGCTGTATCTGCAGTCAGAAGTATAGAGTGTAAATAAAAAAGGAGATAAAAATGTGCCCTGTGGTGGCCCTATGTTAGTGGTGATGATCACACTTGGTGTCATGAACCCTCACATACTGAGGTCTGCTTGTGAGGTAGTCTGTAATCCATGCAACAGTAGATGTATTAAGATAACATGAAGCTTTTTAGCTAAAATGTGTGGCTGTATTAAAAGCACTAGAAAAAACAACATTATTCTCAACAAGTAAAGGAGTGCATCATCTGTACCTACGCCCCCCTATAAGCAAACTGAGTCCTGAAAGGCACTGGCCTGTGCCCTTAAGTGCCCCAGCACAGTCCTCTCAAAACATGTCATCACATGTGAGGTCAATGCAATAGATCTGAGGTCTTTAAGTGTCTTAGCATTAGGTTTTTTAGGCACAGGTACAGTACAGTTTTTCAGATTGCTGGAATTGTTGACACAGACAGAGACAAGGAATACATAGGATGTAGCACCCCACACAGCTGATCCGCACATACTTTAAGAATGCGCGGCGTGATCCCATCTGGGCCAGGGGCGTACCTCCTCAACAGTAGAAGAAGAAAGAAAAGGACCACCCCCATCTTCCTCCAAGGATTATTATGGAATGTGTTGGTAAGTGATTATCTGAGTTGAGAGTAGAGTCATATCAAAAGATGGGGGTGGTCTCCATGGGAACCTTTTATTTCTAGGTCATGAAGGAAACTTAACAATATCAGTTTAATTGTTACTTATGTCAACTATAACCTCCGGCAGGTGACGTGACGTGACGTGCATGGCAGGTTGACCGAGCAGGTTGGGCGGAGCTGTGCATGATTATTCGTACCCTTGGTACGAATAGTACGAGACATATTAATGGTACAAGACCACTAATATAAAACATTCATGTCTACATATACTGTTAATTGTACAAGGGTACAAATAGCATAAACGGTATAATAGCATACAAATAACATAATGGTACCAGGGGTACCATTCACCAAAAAGTTTGGCTACAAACAACCAGGGTGTAAATAGCGTGTACTGCTAATTGTGCCAGGGGTGCAAATAGCCTCAGCCTATTAAATAAGTAAGTTTAAAAGCAAAATACAAACTATAACATACTGTCAGAGTTAGAGGATTTAGAAAAGTTTATTGATCAACACCTCGACATGGCTGCAAAGAAAAAAAGAGTCTGAAAACAAGATGCATGGACAACTTGAACAATTATCTACTAGATAGGAGCAAGGACATAAACAATCTAAAAACGTCTGACTTCACAAATAAACTAATCGAAGAATTAAAGGAAGAAAATGCCACCTTGAAATTGACAGAGACTATCGATTGATAACAAATGCATGAAGACAGACATGCTTGATTTACAGTGTCGGAGTATGAGAAATTAGAAAAAAAGAGAAAGAGAAAAAGAGAGGATTACACTCCAACTGAAAACATTGTCAAGACTTTCATGACGAAGGATTTCAAAATTCTGGAGGATCAACTATCGAAGGCCTCGATAGAAAGGGCGCACCAACAGCCGCATAAAGGAACGTGAAGGGCCTAGGCCAGTGATGGTGAGATTCCTGAACTGTAAAAGTAAGATGGATGTGATGGATCGAGAAATCCAAAAGTTACGACATGGTTGTGAGTGAACTTCTGCCTCAGATTACATTGAGTGCACTAGGTAAGTGATGTTTATTTAACTTTGCTGATGGCGATGTCAACATACTTCAGACTGGCTGGGAACAGAGAGTGCAACGGGCTACATGGACTTTGCTAGCATCAGGGAAAAAGAGTGACATTTGACCTAATATCTGGAAGAATTAAATAAGAAGAGAGAGAAACAGTGACACTCAAATTATATCAGAATATATCAGAAAAAAAGTGAATGAAAAATAAAATAAAAAATCCATAACCTCCGAGCAGAACCTAGCCGCCATCTAGGTGGAGTACAGGAGAGAGGTGTTGGTTATCAGATCTGGAGATCTGGATTGAAGTCACGCAAAGCTATCTCCATTTATTAGTGTCATTTAGAAATGTAACAATATTTATTTTAGATATATATATAGTTAAGGCCACAGAACCATACAGGTACAAAATTATGTGTATTTTATTCATGAATCACAGTAATGTCTAAATAAAATCCTTATCACCATGTAGAAATATATACATCTCCGAATATATTTAAAATCTAAGACAATATAGACACACTAAAATAAAAATCTTAAAGGATGGATATAAAAATATTAAAAAACAGATTAAATATTGATTTGCAAGGCTTGTTGGTAACAAGCTAAGGAAGTAATTACCTTAGAACCAAATGTATCAATACAAGATGGGGCATTTTACTTTGTAGTTATTTGTAATTTTGCTCTTCTTCAAAAATGTTCTTCAAAAGATCTTCAAAAATGTGGAGACACTGTTACTACAACGCTAACAGTGAATTATGTGAAAGGAACGGATAAATTGGATATAAAGTCATAACAATGCTACCATGAATAAGGTACTGTTGAGCAGCTACTGTGGAATAAATATCCACCCGTCAAAAATAGTGTCAGTAAATAAAAGCTATTAATAAACAATACAGCTAAAAATAACTGAATTAAGAGCTGTATGATTATATAAGCCAACTAAGTAAGAAACCGAATACAACCAAAATATTCAGAAACACATTGTAAGTTACTTGCATAGTGCACAGGTATACGTCTTTTAAGCCACATTTGAACTTCAAGTTGTAAGAACACAACTCTTTGAAGAAGGTGCTTTAAATTGAGCATTAAAGGGGGTTTCAGTTAAATTTTGGAATTTTGTTCCAAAAGTTCCAAAAGCACATTCCAAGTAAATTGTATTTTTTGACCAAGAATTAAATGGCAGATTCCTGATGGCTTGGAATGTGTGTGAAAAAGTAGATCTACAAACTTTTGTGAGTTCAAGTTTGATTCCTGAATGACATTCAGAAGAAAAATAGAAAAATTATCACAGTGAGTTACCATTTCAACAAAAACTCACTCCAAGAGCCAAAATCTACAGTTGACAGTTCAAAGTTCAAGTTGAAGTTGGAGCTAGGGATCTTAAGACCATTAAGAACCACTTGGAAATCCATCGTCAACTCTATAGGGTTGTGAAGTGGGGAAAAGCATTTAATAGCAAGTTATTTATTTACCGTTACCTTATAAATAAAAGATGTCATTTCTCAAAAAGTTGAAGCACCATTAACAATTATACAATCTAAATTCATCCACACATAATCAAGGAGCCTCCAGCGATTATAAGATATGTAATGAATTACTAATCTTGGAAAATTAGATTTTTACTTCCCCTTCTGACTCAATAGCACAAATAATATAAGGATTAGATAGATTTCAGCGAATCAAAAACCACAACAGCAATACCCTTTGTGACCAGAGATGGTACTGTCGTGCTGGTTGTTTTTTTTGTATTTGGTTACTCTTTAAAATTAGCTCTTTAGCTTAGTAAACTTTCTTATCAATAAAAAAATATGCTCAAATATTAATGTATTAAAACACTGGACCACAGAAATAGAAATCGAATTTTTGAAGATCACAGAAAATACATTTCGATACGATGAAGATGATGATGATGAACTAGTATACAGCACTTATATTAAAACTCCATACAAATAGGACTCAAATGTTTTGTGAATAAGGTTAAATAAATACTATGAGCAAAATGTCCTTCCTTTGAGGTAATATTACAGAAAAAATACAAAAAATGTCTGTTAATTCAATGCGTTAATCAGTGTTGTCAAGACTCCACATGAAAATGATCACATATTACTATAGAACAAATCCTTGATGATGTTCCAGTGTGAATGTATATATAAGTATATACCAACGTTGCAAAAATGTTTTCCTTTTACTGTACTTCCACCACTGCATCACTTTGTGATCCTCAAATAATTAAACCGTAACTAAAGTGATTATGGTGCTGCATTAATTTTGACATAAGACCTTCTAAATGCTTATCAATTTAGATTAATTATAATTAATAATTTGAGTTTCAACATATTTCTGTCTTAGATTCTACAACTATAACTAGTGCTTATTAGCACAACTATGAAGTTTGCTGAAAATACTGGAAGGATATAACTTGTGAAAATGAATACACAAAAAATCGTTCAGTACGAATCAAATATGATTGTTTTTCTTTCATTTAAGATACACTAAGCTGCTTTAGGTAACATTAGGGAATTAGGGTTCAAATTTGTAGCACTACAAAAGGACAATCATATGGTTTTAACAGAGCAGAGCACACAGAGTGCGAATGTAGTGTTAGTTTTGTATAGTATTCAAGTAATCTTTCAACTCAGAAATTCAAAAACACAAATGTGTGTGTCTCAACAAAATAAATAAGGTTTCAAGGCTTGTGTATGCAACTGCTTTATACAAAATTAGTTAAAGGGGTGATATCATGCCACCAGGTGTGAGTGTGATTAACCATTACAAGCCGTTAATGGATAGATAAGCAACATTTGCTACAGTCCAGGTGGACTGATCTCAGTCCAGCAGATTTTGAAATAGCTTGTAATGGCTAATCACACTCACACCCGGTGGCATGTTAGCACCCCTTTAATTATTAGGTTAGTAAATTATTAATACTATTAAAACTTTGGTTTCACTTATCTTGGCTTCCTGACAGAGGACTTATCATCTAATCATTATCTGGCACTAGGTCACATTTTATTGCAGTTGGACGTACTTTAAGAGTTCAACGGGAGGGGTTGGTTTCCAAGAAAAATGGCATTCAGTTGTATTTCACAATGTTAGAACAGTAAGTTAGCGAGCAACTAACTGGCACATTAAAACTAACGTTTTCAACATTGACCTGTTTTTAACCTCTTTTTACTGGGTGATAGCATCCATTTTGGTCATTGCGGTTTTAAGCAACAAAAACATACTATCGTTCTCTAAACCGAGATAGCATTTTATGCGAAAAAGAATACACATTAAACCATAGGTATAATCATCTACTAAGAAAAAAGATAATAAATATAAATACGTTGTATTTGCAGTCTCTCATTTGATTATTTTTAAATTGAAGACACAAAGAGATTCTCAACGATTTGGACCAGGGATAGTACAGTTCAACGATCAAGGCACTTTAAAAATAAGAACAGTAAAAGTAAACTATGGTTATCGTTCATAAATGTAAAGACACACTACCTGAATACTTGTTTTAAAAGGGTCTTCTGTGGTATTGCTTCCGCCTCACTCCATGCTTGTGTGTGTAACGTCACGTCACTTGTGCTCGTTCCGAGATCACCTTCCTCCCAGGTACTGCTTGCTTTGGCCGCTGCATCACTTGTGAGTATTTCGGTACCACTTCCTGAGCACCACACCGACAGTGCTGAGCACCACGCACAGCGCTCCGCCCAGGCTCCACCAGGTGGGCGCCCGGCTGAAGAAGATGAACTGGAAGACGAATGCCAGCAGCACGTCCACCGTGCGCATGAGGGCCACGGGGCCCGCCTTCTCGATCTGCAGGGCCTTGGTGAGGAAGCTCTGGCCGGCGATGCCCAGCACGGCGATCAGCATGAGGATCCAGCGGTCGTGGCCGCACGGCGGCAGTGCCCACTGCCCCAGCACCGTGAGCACGATGAGGCACTCGGCCAGGCCGATGACGGCGTAGTACCACACCGAGAGGTAGTAGTGGACACTCTTGCCCATTTTGCGCAGCACCACCATGGTGCACGCCGCCCCTACGGCCCCTGAGGACAGAGCACCGCTCAACTTTTATGCTCAATAAATTCAAAAATTGATTTGAAGTCAACAAGCAAACACAGACAAACAGCATGCCGTATCCATTGGTGGTTGTTGGTGGATTTCAGGGTACTTTTCTGGTTGGCAAAATCTGCAACTTGGGGCAACATTAGCCACGTACCGAACAGGCGTAATTTTCCTGCTATGAGGTTTTGTGGGTGTGGTTTGGAGAGAGGATCCTCCCCTCAGGGACTCTTAGAGCGACTCAGAAAGTCCTCCAGCAGAGGTGGTACTTCTCTGAGCCGCTTGTAGCTCGTCGACGCTCCGTTGGTAAGCCTCTCGGACTTCCCTGTGGTGCGTTTGTGACGACTGAGAGCTAATGCGTGGGCGTAGCCAAAAAAAAAGCCTGGGACTGAAAAAGTCCTGGTCGGTACACGGCTATTGTAAAATGGGGTTTCAGAGCTAAAATGTGTCCGTGGCGCCTTACAGTGCATCTCGGGAACCTGGTGGTTAGGCCTGGGCAATAATGCAATATTATCCTTTATTTTCTTTGAATGGTATAATATCATCATGAAAACGTACTGAACTTATCAGGAATAAATCATGATGAGAAGATATGCCATTTAAGTGAAGTGTACCCCCTGAATTTGAACACAGAGATAAAAAAAGTGTTTTGGACTAGGTTCTAGGAAGGAGGGGGGCGCGGGGGACGCATAATAATGAGTGATGTTGTACATTAAATGTGCCACACACACCCACACGCACACACACACATGCACACATGACCCTTGCTTAGACTGTTGAGAACAGTCATAGGCATATTTAACAATTATCCCTCTAGCCCTAATGGAGTTGAGTCATAGGCCATGAGGGCGAGAGGGATAATTGTTTTAGTAAAATACAACTAGTAGGGCAGTAAATACATGCAAACACAATCAGAAAAAAAAGCAAACTTCATCAAAATGCGAAGCAGCCGCCATTGTTTTTGTTTACAAAGCCAGCGATTTAGCTACAAGTAGGCTATCACTTATAGCCTACTAGTAGCTCAGCCAATCAGCGAATGCAGCATTGGCGATAGCCCACTAGTTGGATTTTACTAATATATGATATTCATTGATACTGTGTAAAATTCCTCATGACTATCAATACACATATCCACAGCGCCGGGCGGCATTTCCTCCAGCTCACCAGCGAAGGCGGCGATGGTGCCCTTGATGTGGTTGGTGTAGTTCCCCTCGATACCCAGGGGGCGCTCCCCGAAGAGGAAGGGCGGCCGTGCGATGAGGATGACCCCCGTCAGGGTGAAGACGGTGAAGAAGCAGTCCCACAGGGTGCACTTCTCCTTCAGGAAGATCCAGGCCAGCAGGGCGGTGAACACTGG
>OMLJ01102597.1:0-15576 GCA_900302595.1 Gadiculus argenteus
CCCCCTCCCCCCCCCCTCTCTCTCTCATACCAAGCCGTCTTGGTCTGTGTGTTGGCATGTTTAAAATGTTTTTAGTTATATTTTATACAATTTATTTATATATTTTTTCTTTTAAAAATCTAATTTTGAGGATTTTTATACAAATATGTTGGTATGTTAGTGCTAATCAGTGTTGGTCAAGTTACTTTAAAAAAGTAATTAGTTACTTATACAGTTAAAAAAAGTAATTCAGTTAGTAATTCAGTTACCGCATTGTAAAAGTAATTAGTTACTCAACAAAGTAACTGCCGTTGTGACTAACTGACTACGCTGTTACGTTCTATGACATTTTTAACATAAGAAATGTTTATATTAACTGATTGAAGAATAAAAACACTGTTTTAGAACATTTGGTATTTATTTGAACTCAATCGCCTGCCATATGCATAGAAAATAAATATTAAAAATAAAATTCAAGTGCAAAATTACATAAACATTCTTGCCTTTAATTTCCATCAGTGAGAAGTAGTGCCGGTACTTTCAGTTTGAGAACGCTACCTTTCCCTGGCTCGTCGCCATTGTCGCGGTGATTGTTGTGGCCCTAAGCAAATAATATTAGCAGGGCTGCCGCGTTTAGACGTGCGCGGGGGGAGGGGTGGTCGTGCGCGTTCAATCATCGCATTTGCAACGGTGTCAGATTTCATCCCCACCGTGAAGCTGGTGCCTGCTCTCTCCAGCTGCCTGGAGAGAGCAGGCACCAGACCGCTTCATTCAACCAAATTGCTTCATAGTAACGCGCCACTTTACATTATCAGTAACGATAACGGCGTTGTAACGATGAGAAAAGTAATTAATTAGATAACTCCGTTACTGAAAAAATAACGCTGTTAGTAACGCCGTTATACTTAAACGCCGTTACTCCCAACACTGTTTAAAATGTACTTTATTTCATGTTTCTATGTACTACAGAGGCTTGGATATTAACATTTAGGTAGACGTTTTTTTCTTCTTTTTGTTTTTCAGAAAACTCTCAGGAGACAGGGACATTTATCCTAGAATAACATAGGTTTTTATAGGCGTTTTCAGCAGGCGTTTCAGGCGTCAATGGGTTAAATAAAATATATTAATTGTTTTGGATTTCATTGAGTGAAATAAGTATTTGATCCCCTATCAAAACATTGGTGGAGAACGCCTTGTTGGCGAGTACAGAGATCAGACGATTCTTGTAGTTGATGACCAAGTTTGCACACATCTCAGGAGGAATTTTGGACCACTCCTCTTTGCAGATCCTCTCCAAATCGTTCAAAGGTTTCGAGGCTGGTGCTTTGCAGCTCAAAGATTCAGCTCCCTCCACAGATTTTCTATGTGATTAAGGGCTGGAGACTGGCTAGGCCACTCCATGACCTTAATGTGCTTCTTCTGAAGCCACTCCTTTGTTGTCTTTGCTGTATGTTTTGGGTCATTGTCGTGCTGGAAGACCCATCCACGACCCATTTTTAGTGTCCTGGGGCCTCATGTACGAAGCTTGCTTATGCACAAAAAAGCTGCGTAAGCACCTTTTCACGCAAACGACCGGATGTACGAAAACTGACTTTGCTTGGAAAAGTGTGTGTCTCCACGCAAACTTCAGGGCTTGCTTACAGACTTTTTTTTGTCATTTTGTCAGTTGGCGGCACACAGAGGCAATGCAGCGCAACAGCATTAGGACGACTCATGAACTAATATTACAATATGAGGCTAGATGAAAGTGCATTTGAACGTCGCGATGCGTGATCTTAAATGCACTTCAATTACGCGTTATTGTTGAGATGCATGTGATACTGTTGATATTAGGCTAAACTTAAACAGACTCATAAAACAGTATTGTCAATATTGGAATTAAAAGGAAATTAAAAGGAAGCCCAGCAATATTATTTTCAGTGATGACGTTACATATTTTCAGGACCACGCTTGACTGCAATATTATTATTTGATGTTGCGTGGAGTCGCACAAGCCATTGTTACTTCAAATAAATCCATCAATGAACCAGTCGGTCAATGAAAAGTCGGTCAATATCGAAATATGTAGCCTACATATTATTGACACCCGTATGGGAACAACCTATTATCAGCATGCATCCAAATAAATAAATTAGCTCAATATTTTTTAGGTTGACATGTTGGCGTTGTTAGAAGATATTGTGAATGGTCGCATTCAAAGGGAACGGGTGTCCCGTTACTATTATGCTTTTTGTCTTATGATGATCACTGGTTTATCAGCCGATTCAGATTCCTCTATCCTCTATCCTCTGAACTATCCTCTGTTCTGAGCTGGGCCGTGGTTGCAGAGGAAGACGGCGAGGAGTCACGCATCAGTTCAATACAACTCCTGACTACGCTGGTTTAACAGGATCATTACAGAGGGAATGACAGCTCAGTAAGAAATATGAGCCGCGCCATTCCGGCTGTTTTAAACAGGATCATCCACATCTCAGCCAGGTAGATACGGTTTATCATCTCAGCCAGGTATATACTGTGTGTGTGTGTGTGTGTGTGTGTGTGTACATAGGGTTTCCATGTGATGCCGTTAACCAAGCAAATCAAAGCCCAATTTGCAGCGATAGTTGGTTTTCCCAATGTAATCTGAGCGATCGACTGAACACACATAGCTATAAAGGTGTCATCTGAAGGCGAATGTCTACGTAAATATGAAACATGACATTTTTTTAAACGTGCAAATAATCTGTGATGCCCAAATGCGCCTTACGAATATCATGGCAGGGTGGCCGCTGAGTCAACCCATTTATTCGTCCTCCTGACAAACAGCTCGGTTGGCAGGACGACCATGCAGATTTATACTAATTTGCATATTAAATTAGGGAGGAGACCGGGCGGAGAATCAGGCTTGTGCATGTACGCACAATTCCACGCTCATTTGGGATGTACAAAGAGAATCTGCGTGAAAGCGTGTTTACACAAGGATGATACATCCGGATTGGGATTTTTGCGTCCGCAAAGTTTTAGTAAGAAATCCACGCAAGTCTTCGTACATGAGGCCCCAGGACTTTTTCAGTCCTAGGCTTTTTTTTTAGGCTACGCCCACGCATTAGCTCCCAGTCATCCCGAACGCACCACAGGGAAGTCCGAGAGGTTTATCAACAGAGCGTCGAGCGGCTCAGAAAAGTACCACCTTTGCTGAATATGAAAAGAATGAATGGAGGACTTTCTGAGCCACTGTAAGAGGGTCTGAGGGGCGGATCCTCTCTCCAAACCGCACCCACAAAACCTCATAGCGGGAAAAGTACACCTGGATACGCAGCTATAGACTACTGTTAGATTTAAACAGCAAAGACAGAGACATGTTAAATCCATTTGTTCTTTTCATATTCAATTGAGAATCCAAAATCGGAAAATTAAAAAACAATGTTATTTCGTTAGTCGTTTACGAATCTGATACCAAAAAAACGCGGCCACAGGCCGCACTTAATCCGTGTATCTTCCGTTCAATCCATATCCGTTTGGAAATCAAAACACGGATAACGAAAAGTTGCCTTTTTTTTTTCAATAATCAACCTTTCATTTACATTAATACATTATACAAAAGTCCCACTTTTCTCTTTTTTAAAACACAATGCATGAAAAATGTAATGTGCCGCAATCATACATTATTTGGCTGCTACCAGAAATTTCTACCTAAACATTTTTACCTAAACAAAATCCTAAACCTAGACATCACATTATGATAAATTACGGCAAAACCGACACAGGTCCCAGTTTACTCTGCAAAGTGATGGACTCTGGGGCGCACTTCACAGGCCCATGTCTCTTCAATCTGATCTGGTGAATAACTTTTAACATTTTCTGACAACAAAACAGATCAATAATTGATGCAGACTCATGGCGCAGACTGAGGTGAACGAAGACAATCTGGATTTTTCTGATCTTTAGGTTATGTTTTTGCACCACAGCGCTACAAATGTTGATGGCGCAGTCTGCACACTGGGGTCGTTAAGTAGTGCCTAAATACTAATCACATCCATAAATCAATCATACATCAATAATAGCTACGCCAAAAATGTCACAAATCAATTTTCTAGTGCCGCTCATGTCTCATTAAGGCTCCCAGCGCCCTGCCTTAGGCCTACGCCATCCTAATTGCAGGGGGAGGGGGTATTTTTCTAATTTGATAAAATACCATTTTTTTCTTTTTTCTGTTTGTCTCATTTCCCATTTTCTTATGTTAAAGGGAGACATGGACAATACAAATGAGGAATGACAATCAATTCATATTTTACAGGCATATTTTGAATAAAACAGTCAGTTTTTTATTTTATTTTATTTATTAAAACATGAAGTCAAACAGTTTTTTTTCCGTTTTTCGTGTTTTCATTTCCAAACGGATATGGATTGAACGGAAGATACACTGATTAGCCGTGTTTCAGATCAGCCATGCACATGTGCTGTGTTCCAATACCCGCACTTCCTTGAGTACACTCAACCGTAGTACACTATCTGTACTCACTGAGTAGGCTACACTGAGTTTCAGATGTTAGTGTGTTCCAGTGTGTGCACTAACCGGAAATGACGAACGCGACCGCCGCCGCGGCTCCTCCCCCCACAATCAGGATGCATTCTGGGATGAAAAACGTCAGAATTGCCGGTGATAACTTCCTATAGGCTACGACTAGTCACCTGGCTTACAAAACTTGCGGTAGTTCCAGGAAAACAACTTCCGTTTGCTTTTCTGTGCAGTTGCTCTCAAACAAGTGCAGACATAAGACCCTCCCCTCAACATCCGGTCAACGTTGCCCTGGTTGGTTGGAACACCCACGTGGAATTTACCACGTGACATAACTCCTTTCAGAGGAGTTCCCTCCCGAAATATGCTTATTCAAAATAGACGACTTTGTGAACTTTCACTTCATAATTCATCACGTTTTTTTAATTTCTAATGAGGGGCTTTGGACGATTTTAATGAAACTAGTTGGCAAATAAAATCCCTTGACTGCAGAACAGTTGACCTCCATTGTGATGACATATTTACTGGGTGGGTCATCTTCCTGTTCAAACTACGAGAAGTGGACCTGTGTCCGACTTGACGTGGTGGGAACTTGACGTGTTTCTGACGAGTTCCGGCGGATAGATAAGTCTCGCGCATGCAAATGCACAAATGCATGCGATCTGAAACACGGTTATTGATTTTGCTGTCTCCCTCTGATTTTAAGTCAACCATCGTGGTTAAAATGTCCTCATAGTGACAGAAGACATTTGGCGTTTTTACACTGGAGAGCTGCTGACCATCATGGGAGAGAAGGCATAATGATAACGCATTAAACGAAGATGTTGAAAGATGCCGCTATCTACGAGAGACGCAGAGGAACTGTCCTTACGAGGCTTTAGTCGGGATAAAAAACGAGCAAAATAAAGAATATGCTGGCGTTTGTGCACTTGTAAAAAGTGAATCGCGTTTGTAGCCTACACTCAGACGTGCATGCAGGTGTCTTCATTCCACTTCACTTCATTCAAATTATTCTAAAGACGTCTCTGCAGCCCCGCCTTCTCCTGTGAACCAAGAAAGCCCGCGGTGAGACGACCGGGGGGTTTACCCCCTAGGTTATATACCGGCAACTTGATATAAGACGGTGAAATTGTTGGGCGTGCCAAGACGCGACCGAACCGGCTTGGCAATGTAAAAAGGCCTATACATTAATCATGCTGAGACCAGCAGGTGCCGGAGAATTTCTGCAGACGTTTTTTGTTGCGATTGTTTCCAATAAAGCCCTGTAGGCGCTTCGGTGAGGCTGTGATAAAGTTCACAATTTCTTGGACCGTGTCTAGACAGTTACGAACATCCCTCACCTCTAGACCAAGCTCTCCTAATCAGGTCAGCAATAGCCTGTCAAAGCCTAGCTTCCGCGTTTGAATGATAATGAATGAATGGAACGTGCATGTTTACAGTAAAAGATTCTAGATTCTAGAGAGTGCCCATCAATGAAACCTTATGCGGAATCTGAGAAAGTCTGCTCTCTTTGCTGTGCAAAGCATGTTTCAGAAATCAGCACATTAAGATAAATGTAGTCACACGGGGGAAAATGCTGTGAAATAATGAACGCAGGATTTAGGATTAGGACTGATATAGCATATGTCAGCCTAGACCTAATCAATTGTGTTTTAATATTTTTAGCATTCATATTAGTCTATTCTTTTTGTAGGCTACTCTGCTGTTGGCCTTGATGGGGAGATATTTTTTGCTGCCACAAAATATAGTTTCAACAACTTTCCTCTGTCTGCCCCTCTTACAGAGGCTATTTCTGCACCATGTCAGTGGACAGGTACTAGGCTACGATCATCGTTAGAGCAGCAAACGCTCGTTCATGTTACGAGGAGGTTCGGGAAATGCTCAAACATTTTTTACGATGCTTCGAAAGATCCTTTGTGAGAATGATCATACGAACAACGATCCATTGTTATCGGGAAATGGGACCCAGTTTTTCCTTAAATTCTAAATGTGTCATATGATGGAATCCAAACAATTTTAAAACATTTCATGCAAACAAATATGGTACAAATGTAATGAGGTGCATTGACAATTCAATCAGAAATCCCCTCAGACAATTAGAAGTTCTGATATCCATAGTAATGCCAAGACAAGCAACTATAGAACATGCATTCAAACAAGCTGTATATAAATGACTTCATGTTCCAAAAGCAGAGCAGTTGGTTCTGACTGAATTACAAACAACATTCACTTCAGACACATATATAAAATGACATTTTGTGATCAAAGGTTTAGGACAGTGTGAAATTGATCTAACCATCTAATTTTGAGTACAAAATATGAGTTAAAAATAGCTTTTACCCACCAGAAAGTTGCATATTAATTCAACAACAATAAAGGGCACTCCCTCACCAACAGCTGTCAGATCCTAATGTAATAGTTTGATTATACAAAACGTACAAATAACACTTATAAAACAAAAGTGCAAAGTCACAGGCCTATAAAACAGGTTTCTAACAGTCCAAATCATTACAAACATCCCCCACACAGAATAGCTCCATGGATGACCTACTAGGCAATCTTCAGCCAACCTTTTTTAAAGTCCATCAACAGCTCCAGGAAGTACGTCCACTCAGGTTCACTGTCGTATTTGACCTCAAACACGTTCTTCAGGGGGTTGGCATGAGCCTCGTGGATGCGCACCACCTCCCCCCTGTACCACACCTCAGACTTGTCGTCCTCCTCGTACAGATGCAGGATCTTCTTTCCCACCAAGTCCGGGTAGCAGAACTGGATGGCTCTCTGAGCCCTCTGCACGGCCGAGCGCAGCACCCAGCGCCTCCGGTGCTCGGCGCTGTGGCAGACAGACAGGTACGGGCAGAACTGGATCTTTAAACAGGATCTGCTGCGTCTTCGAGACCCGGAGAGAGAACGCAGGGCCCGGGAGAAGCCCTCCCTTCTCTGGTTCCAGTGGGGGACCTTAGTCGACCTCCTAATGAGGCAGAGGTCCTTCTTGCCTCCCGGCTTGCTGGCCTTCAGCCTCTCTCCATGTTTGGCCCTGGTGGGGGAAAAGTCTGAACAGGTCCCAGAATGAGACACCGTCTTGTAGCATGCGGTTCTGCCGTTGAGGCCCTTGCTAAACAGCACTCTCCGCAGTTTGAGAATCATGCCCGAGGGTTTCTTTGGTCGCAGTTTACTTTTCACAGAGTCTGAGGCAGGGTTGACCTGGCAGGGAAGGGTGGATCCCTCCATCTCTGTGTCACTGGATGATGACGATAATTCATCCGACGATAAGGGACAGGTCCAGGTGTTCTCAAAGCTCCCCGGGGAGGCTACCAGTGCCTCAACCCTTTCGGCCCCTTCTTGATAGTTTTGCACGCCAGTTTGTATTTCCCCCAGTGAGTTCACATGGTCCCAGTTCCTCTCCTTGTTTTCAACTTCAATGTCCGGGGAGGAAGATCTGTAATCCAGAAACGCCTTCCTTGAACATCTCTTCACCCTGCTTTTAGATTTCCGTTTGATAGGGTACGACGTTTCCCCCTCTTGCTGTGGATGCATCTGCCTGTTGGAGTCTGGAAATGGTGGGGCCGTGAAAACCTCGATGTATGCAGGAGTCTGGAGGCCTCCCGGGTCCTTTGAGTGGTCTTCTAGCTCCGTCTTTACGAACCCATCCAGCTTCACTCCTGCAACACACGTAATGAAAATCAAAGGTCAGTTTCAAATTTGCAAATCACAAATAGTATTAAACATTAATTTAGTAGAAGCCGTACAGAACCTACTAGTCAAATAGGTATGCAAAAATGTTATGAGTCTCAAGTCCTGAAGAAGTCTAGAGTTCAAGCTACATAAACACTGAAAATAAGCTACCTACTCAGATATTACATTGAGATGATCAAGTCATATTGATTGATTGATAGAGGAGAGCGTCCTCTGGCAGTTTTCATATACAAGTCAAGTAAAGCAAAAAGGCAAAGCAAAAGTTGGAGATGGAAGTGCCACTACAGAAGTAAGTGCCCCAAAGCGTGCCATGCCAACACTACCCTCAAACAGGAATAGAACGGTTAAACTGAACTTCACGGTCCAACTGAGTTCAGAGAATTATGACAAGACGATAGAAAAACAAAAAAAAATAGTCCCCAGAAATAGTCGTTCTGAATCACATTACAACACTGCTGAAAAGTCAAATGGTTAACATTGTTATTAGTGCGGCATTAATCTCAGGCCTCTAGGGCTTTTTGAAGAAGTGAAATCCCTCCTACCCGAACATTGCCAAACATGCTTGAGTATCACTTCCTCCTCATGAACACTCACATCCCATATTCTAGTCATAATGCTCAGTCATCACATCTTTGACTTTGACAGATTGGTTCAGCCAATCTGCCAACAGTCAAGGCAAGATCTGAATTTAATGAGGGAGAAATTAGGGCGCAAGGGACTCTAATTAGATTAGTGATGAGCAACTATTCTGAACTATTCTTCATTAGTGATAAGGGGGGAAAAGCAGTGAATAGAAAGAAAACTTGGTTGACAGCATGAAATAAAATATACCTGTACTTTCTTTTGGAGATCAGATGTGGACGATTCTGTAAAAAATAAATGGATTTTAAACGGAACACTGTCTTTTAAGTAAAATAAATGATAATACAAAATACCCAAATAATAATAAATCCTCCATAATTTGAAGAAAAACTAAGCAAGTACCAACAGTCCGAATGTCTCCTTCTAGAAGGATACATGGGTTTAAAAGAGCTAGGATTTCTAGGAATGTTAAAGAAGAACCCGGAAATGAACCATGGCAGTTGTGCCATACAAATAACATCAGACTGGGGTGTGTATGCATGAGCTCATTGTGCAAGTATTGAAAAATACTTGAACCACCAAACAATGTAGTAAGATGACACATGTAACCTTAACTCTTCTATTGTTGCATTACTGCTACTCGCTTACTCCTGTGAATAAGGAAGTAGGTTCTGGTAAAGATTCGTCAAATGTCAATGCATCTGGTTATTTCCCTGTAATGATGCTTCTGAGTCACATAGATCCAAATCTAATACCAATACACAGATATTCTCAAAAGAAAATCAAAAGGATTGTGATTCTTACCTAGGCGCTTGGAGACACAAGCATGATGGAAAAGGTTTAGCACGTCGGTGTAGATGTGAGGCAGGTGTTTGAGGGACATCAACCTGCGGAGTTTGGACGAGAAGGCTTGTCTGTGGAGCTGCGTGAGGTGCTTCTCTTCAGACAGAGTGGTGGGCCGCAGCTCCACCTTATGGTTCTGCAGCACCTGGTCAATGTGGCCACCCTGGACCTGAGGGAACAGCAACTTCTTCACCACCATCATGGGGATAAACACTGCCCCCGTCCGCATGACATGTGGAAATGGACATTGTTCCTGAGAGATGTATTCCTCAATCCTGCGTAGCACCTTGTCCAGAGCCAACTGGATCTGTACATTCAGCCAAGCTTGTCCGGCTTTGACTCCCAGGAGACAGGATATACTGTGGTTTTTGGTAGCAGATAGTGCCGAGTTAACCTTCTCCACCTGACAAATCCAGTCTCTGAGGCCCTGCTCCGAGGAAACCGACACCACCTCCGTCACCAAGTTGCAGAGGCAATGGTGGAGCTTCAAGAAACGCTCACGGGCATGTGTGGGAGGTGTTTGTTGTGGAGGAGGGTGTTTGAACTCAGCCACCAACTCAGATAGAGTGAGTGGCTTGTGGACCTCCACAATAGGTTGAACCTCAACCATAGCCCCAATCTGAGGCTTGTTATACTCTGCCATAGATTGGATGGGTGGCTTCTCTGTGTGGAGTGAAGCAATGCCAAGGGAATCAGGTAAGATTAATTTGTATTTGGAAATTGGAAATGGAGGGATGTTTTGGGTTCCGGGTTTGTCCTCTGATTGCACAGGAGGTGTAGTCGATTTAGAGGATGTTTCACTCAATGCCTTCAGTTGTACACAGGGCGCCTGGAAATCTTCTTGATGGGAAGATTCTAATCCAACATCTGGTGTGATATGGCATGTTTTAGAAGTCTCATCTAAAACAGCATTTGGAGGAGTAATGTCAAACTCTTCTGGTTCACACTTCTTGATCACAAACATGGGGCCAGTGTCAGGGATAGAAACCTCTGCAGCCTCCTCTTTTACGGCAGCCTCGAAACAGTCCACTGGAATCTCTTCACTATGACTATTTACACAATCCTCTGTTTCAAGTTCCTGCTTCTCTACCTTCATTGCTTTTTGTTCAATACGTTGTGATGTGGGCTTCACTGCTGTGGCATTACTGAAGAGCACCTCAGTGGGCACTGTGCCGTCATCAGGGGGCTCTGCGTCTTCTCTTGGTCCTTTATCTTGTATAGATGGGTCCGTTTTATCGTCACAAGGCTTACTGTGCTGATCAATGCTCCAACGCCTTTTAGTGGAGAGCAGCATATCAGAGGCCTGTAGGAGAGCTCTGTAAGGGGCCAAACTAAAGACATTATCAATGATTGGCATTGGATGATGATATGTTGCATTTTCAATCTCCATTAAATCTCCCTCACGTTCCAACTTTTGTCTTTTGATTAAAAGTTCCTCATCTGGTGAATCAAATTTTTCAATTTTTATCGGTGTGGCAGTGAAATCCTTGGGAACCTCTGAATTACTCCTCTTGAGTTTACCTTTAAAAGCTGTGGTAGACAAACAAGATGGCGATGTACCCTGGTCTTCATGACTAAAGAGAGTAGATGTGTCCGTCGTTGACGTCCAGCTGTGACCATGACTGTAAACTTTGTGAATATGTTCTCCATAGTGAGTTGGGGACATTTGGACAGCTGTAGGATCCATATGGTCCTTGGGCTGCTTTGAAGTGATAACATGGACTTTATGACAGGAGTAGTCCAGGGGCCGGTCCAGGGTCATGGTCGGGGGTGTACTGAATCGCTCTGCATGTGGGCTATTGTGTGGAATTTTGTTTAGTGGTAATCTGCCTGGGGAAAGATATAACTTGTCCACATGCCCGCTGGGTCTCTTTGCCTCGACATGCATGTTCAGCGGGGAGCCACATGGTTTATCATGTGATCGGGCACTACTTCTGTCATTATGTAAGTTGACTGGTGAACTCTGGGGCTGGCCGACTGGAGATGTAGTGAGCCCATTAGTGTGAAAGATCAGAGGCGTGTGTTGTTCCTTTGGTGAGCCTCTAACTTGGCTTGCAGTCATATGAACTCTTGGAACTGCATAGTGTGGATCCAAACCTCTAAAGAATGAAGGATTTTGCAGGGCAACAGAGTTAATCATAGAAATATCCCTGTTAACAGGCTGATAGAGGAGGCGATGTTCCGGTAAGTTTTTGAACAAATTATTAGAAAATGCAGAGGCACTTTCTCTATGCATCTTCTCCATGTTGTTACATACTGATGCCCCCTCCATCCTCACACTTGCCTCAGGGTAATAAAACCCATGGTGCTGTGGAAGATGCCCATATTTGGACATCGGAGAGAGTTCCTGACAAACCTGTGATGGAAGTCTATGTTGTGTTGAGGTCATATGCTCGAATGGGTGAGGGTGGGATGGGAGAAGGCCATGATATCCATTTGGGGGAGTCTGCAAATTCTGTGGAGTTAATGAGCCAAACAACGTGTGAGTTGGGATGCACGGGTAACTACTAAAGGTTGACTCAAAGTAACCAGGTATAGTCCTCGCTCTACTTGGTCCTAAATTCTGGTATTTTTCCCCATTGGAATCCTTTGGCAACGGCCTTTCTCCACCATGTTCAAAGTGAGTCCCTTTTTGTTGCAGAGACGACTCTGGTGTAGCTCTGTGAATGGGAGATGGATGGCTGTAGTGGGCACCAGTGTTCATCCAGTCACTCTCATGGACGGTGCTAGGCACCCTCTGAGTCACATGCTCTACACCATATCTTTGTCCTAAAACACAACCCCGCTCAGAACAGCATGGCCTTTGTCCATAGACCGCCTTGGGGATGGCTAGATGGATGGAGGTTTTAGGTGACTGGGATGCACTGCTACCTCCTGCTGTTTGATTGATGACAGTTGTTGACGTACAGGAAACAGGCTTGCCTGGGGTGCCGCACACTGAGGGGGAACGTGAATGGCATTCCTCTGGGGTAAAAGTGTTCTTGTATGGCTGGTAGATGCTGTGGCTGTGGACATCCATGCCAGACTGATGACTCACAGCACTCCTGCCTTCCATCAAGCCGGCGCTGGGCCCGCTCCAGGCGAGAATTAGCCCCGCTTCGTCCTTCTCTCTCGGGTCGTAAGCATAGTAGGGCACGGGATACTTCTGACCGCGGGGACAAAGGAACCCAGGCATGGTGCCTGCGGGCGTCCCCTCAAACAGCAGCATTTTACTGTGAGCCGTGGGGTCCTTGAGACTCGGAGCCCGTTGGCTTTCCATCACGTGCCCTCTTCAGCAGCGGTCCTCCTGTCCTGGTGAAGAAGAACAAACACTTCATTAGATACTGCTACTTTTAGTTCTATGTCAGTATTTATTTGTTGACTGATTTCAGTAGTGGACAATCTCCCCTTGCCCTACCCCTCCCGTTCGTTCTGCTAGTGAGAAGAGTGACAATCGCATGTTCTGCAGAGAAACACACAGAGAGAGACGTTCTCTGGTATTACGTTAGAAGACGCGGACGATGGATATTTTCCGTTCTGAATGCTGTAACCATCCGGCGCCCCCACTCACCATCCCTCGTCCGTGTTTACATCCAGCAAATAGCCAATCTAAGCGATCAAAGACATTAAAAAATAATAACTTTGTTCAGTCGCATTGCACAGCCTGCTCATATCATCTAACCCTGCCCGTCTGGTGTGTTCTGACCCCGGGGAACACAATATGCATCCAGGTTTTGACATGCCAGTCTGATTCATCAACATCCCTTTTTTTATTTGAGCACAAACTTGCTAGCCTCAGGAAAGAACTGCCTGTCGAAATGTTCACCAAATTATTGGCTCCAACTCGATGAGGGAATTTTGGGAATTTGGGGTTTTTCCCCAAAGCGAGGCGTACAGAGTCAATCCAGTACCTGATAACTGCTATTGATGGTGCCAGGCTAGCTGGAGTCTCCAGCTCTCTAACCCTGCCAACGTCGTCACTAGGGGATGGGCGAAGTTGGATGACTTTTTGGACATGTATGCATCATAGCATGCTGCCAAATGTCTTGCTAGCTTTCACAATTAATAATAATAAAAAAAAAAAATAAAGCCATATACATATTGTTATTATACCAATGTTATTATATTATATATATTATATAAATGTATAACTGTACAATTAACAGAATCTGTTATCTCCTGAAGTTGAGAGGGGGTGAAGTCATTCTGGGTAAAGTAGGAAAATAGCAAACTTGAGCAGATCAGGGGAAGCCTGACCAGCCAGTGACAAATAATGATAAACACATATCGGAAATATAGGACCTGGTTGTCAAAGTGTGTAAGTATTATCACGTTACTTCTTAAATTTCGCCCTCTGCCTCTTGGCCCATTAGAGTTGGTAGAGGGCAAATTACACAGACATACTTTTCTGGTCATTTGTTTAAAGTCAAACAACCCTTGACCGGAAATCAGGTCATATAAGGACAATGATGGAATTGCATCATAGATATAAACGTCAACAAATCATCTTCATCTATGATATTTGACACCTGAAGGATAAATTAAGGTTAGGTTAAATTAGGTTGTTAACCATACAAGGCCACTGAGTTGAGTGAATGGGATATCAGCTAGCTTTACAGCCCTGTTAGGAAATAACAGACTTCCTACTAGGGATTAGTAGGGTCAACCACTACTATCAGCACATCCTTCAAGAAGAGCTGTGTAATGCCTGATCAGAACTCCGCGTTGACTAACTCTGCTACGGTTTACCTTGCTTGCACACAGAAAGATAGTATCTGAAGTGCATGGGAGAAAATGAAACTAATAATCCCATCACAGGGAGCGAGAGACAGACGGAGCGGGAGCGAGAGAGAGAGCGAGCGAGGGGCAGAGAGAGCGGGAGACAGAGACGGAGACAGAGGGAGCGAGAGACAGAGGGAACGAGAGACGGAGACAGGGGGAGCGAGAGACAGAGACGGAGACAGAGGGAGCGAGAGACGGAGACAGAGGGAGCGAGAGACAGAGACAGAGGGAGCGAGAGACGGAGACAGAGGGAGTGAGAGACAGAGGGAACGAGAGACAGAGACGGAGACAGAGGGAGCGAGAGACAGAGACGGAGGGAGCGAGAGACAGAGGGAACGAGAGACGGAGACGGAGACAGGGGGAGCGAGAGACAGAGACGGAGACAGAGGGAGCGAGAGACAGCGACGGAGACGGAGCGGGAGACAGAGAGAGCGCGAGACAGAGACGGAGACAAGGAGCGGGAGCAGGTTTAGTTGACAGGAAATACGTTTTAGGACATAGGCTAACAATTGCTGTGCCCTATTCTCAAACATTGTGAAACCAAGGTATCACAACATTGGAATGCCTTGAGGTAAAAACAAGTTTCAGAGGAAAGGATTATCTCACGTAAGCAAACAAATGACCAGCATTTGGGGATCACCTTGAATCCACCCCTCCAGGAACACGCGGTTTAAAGTAACAAAAATAAAATGAAAAAAAAAAACATTAGGCCATGCAGGCGTATCTTAAAAGCAACCTAAACCTACTTGACTCAAAACTCCTTAGTAGCCTACCTTATCATGCATGCTGATTTCCTTTCCTGTTCCATCCAGGGGACAGATGTTCTGTGCAACTGTCACAAGTCCAATCCTTCAAATAATCACTTGCAATAAACAGAAAATGGCTTACCTCGTCAGTGTTAAAACTCCACTACATGCCCTGAGGCTCTCTATGGAACACAGCTTCCCAGGACCGTGTTGTGAGCGTGGGACTAGTGTTGACGCGTGAAAGGGGAATCCAGTCCGCTGCAAGGCGCACACTAATGCGCATACAATACACTGATCAACCAAGTGGAGACGAGCGGAAGAGTGTGTGCGTGTGTGCGTGTGTGCGTGTGTGTGTGTGTGTTTTAAGAGGATTGGCTTTGATAGATGGGCGGAGTTAATGGATATCCATTGACATCATGGCTAAACTGCATTTATTTGGCAACTTATTTAATATTCATGCAGCCTTGATCG
>OMLJ01102616.1:0-16373 GCA_900302595.1 Gadiculus argenteus
GGTAGTGGGGGAGGTGAGGGATGTAACATGGCTTGGTTATGGATGGTAGATGAGCAAGTGGTTAGTGAATAACAATGAACTGGAAACAACAGATGATTGTGAAAGTGGGTTTACTGAGCCATCAGACAACAGGTGAACAGAAAACACAAAACACTACAAGACATGCAACACGGTCTTGGGACTTGTGTATTGCCAAAGAAAAGAACCAAACAAAACCAAGCTAAGCTAGCAGCTAACAAAGGAAGGCAGAACGATCAAGCTGCCAAGTAGACCACAGCGGACTTCTACAACCTAAACTAGGGTGACCAGACGTCCCCGGGGACAGTTTGAGGTTTTTATGCATCTAAACCAAAAATGTCCCCGGATTTGGTCTCAGAAATATGGTCACCTTAACCTAAACTCACCCAAAATGACAGTTGGCAGCAACACTCCTTACCTAATGTGTCTAAACAGAAAGAACAGCGCTACGTGCTGCAAGTATATACAGGTCCTGTCTTACTGGTCCACAAGGTGGCAGCAAAGAAATGACAAAAGGATCAGGCTAACAGGAACACACGGTTCCCTATAGACGCAGGTAGGGGGGAGAGGGTAATGTGTATATAGACAGGGGTGCACATAATTTTTTTTGTATTTTTTGTATTGTATGTAGATGAGTATCAGGAGATGGTGTTTAGTACGCAGCTACATCTCCGCCCAGCGCTCGTCCGCTGGTCTACATCAGCGTTCCACTGTGGACCTGTTGTCCTGTATGCCCTCACACATTGCTGAGATCACATGCTGCATACGCTAAAAACAATGTGTATTATTGATATTAAGCAACGTGTTTGGATGAGATGCGCTCATCCGCACAAGACGAGGAGACGTCTTGCGCTGCGAGAGCGACGTGTTGCGTTGTTTTTTTTAAGACGTCTTGCGCTGCGAGAGCGACGTGTTGTGTTGTTTTTTTTAACTGTAGCCAATTAAGCCACTGTAGCCAAACAATATTTCTGATTATGGCATAGCTTCTCCCCACCCAATAAGACTAATAAGGTAATGACTCAAAATAAAAGCCTAATCAGTGACGGAGCCCGGCGCTACTTGCAGTCTAATCAGCTTGAATGAAACCACCCGAAATCACTACACAGCACCTAACATAAGGTTTTTTTGTTATACTTTTTTTGTTATTATTATCTTATTATTATTTTATATCGTAATATCCCACATGAAAACGTGCGTGAATGCTAGTTGGCCTCTGGGAGTTTTTGATAATTTTTGAATTATTGTCTCGGGAACCCAGCCCGAAACAACTCTTTTTTTTTTTTTTTTTGCACCTCCACTTTCAAACTCGTTCCGGCGCCGCTGCATCTGAGGCAAATCAATTTTAACGCCAGACTATCGATGTAAATGTCTGTGTTGATTGAATAACGTTAGAAATAAAACTACCCTTCGGGTGGTTTTATTAGGTCCACAACCACGTCATTCATTGCATGATAGTCTATTGATGACTTTGAAGTTGATTTGCTCGCAAGACACAGCTCCCCTATCCATTATAGAATCTTAATAATAAAGTTTATTTTTGATCATATAGGTCCTTTGACTTAGCACGCAAGGGCTTGGCTGCCAATAAAGACCGGCCATTTTAATAACAACCAAACCAACCCAAAAAATCCCAAAATGTCAGCTGTGGGGTCGAATTAGCCTCTGGGAAATGGCAAACAAATGGGACAAGAAGAAAATGAATGTCACTTTTTTACTTCTTTGTTTTCATTAGTAGTATAAAAAGGTTAGCCGTAAACAAGGGATTTCATCCAAAGATAATGTGGTAATGTTATGTCCATGTTAGCATGTTTTACAAGTTGGGATCATAATAAGGTTCAAGGTTCAGAAAATAAAACAAATGGTCCATGTTTCTGCTCCACCCTTGCACTCTGATTCATCTGATTTCATTCCTTAAATTGGCTCTGGCTCTGGGTTATCAAAAGATGTATTTATTTTTAGCTTAATATTGTGGCACAGCAGCAGAAGTACAGAGCGGATTGTTGTTCTTTGGAGATTTCCATGTAAGTTCCCCATTTTAACTAACATTATAACCTATATTTGCCTATTGTTTCTTCCAAATCTATTTTTCAGACCTGTCTTCTCCATTGTTTGTGAACCTACTGGGCAGCAGTGACTGGAAACCAGTAGGTTTCCAGTTTGATCCCTGCTTCTCCTCCTCCGAGTGTTGGTGTCCCTGAGCAAGACCCCTAACCCTAATTGCTCCAGACGACCTGGCTGTTGCCTTGCATGGTTGTCTCCGCCGTCGGTATGTAATGTGTGAATGAATGGGCAATAATTGTTAAGGGCTTTGAGTGGCCACTGGTTAGAATAGCGCTATATAATTGACCATTTACCATTTATTTTACTTTATCAAAACGTTTAGATCCTATGTTCCAAGGTTCAAACTAAATATGGAGGGCTGGCCAAGACTAAAGATTTTCTTCTACTCGATTCTATTTCAATATATTTCAGAATATAGGTAATCAGAACTGCTTCCGGAAATATTGTTCTACATTAAAGAGACCACAAAACTGTAATAAGCAGCCTTTTAAATCAAATGTCTTTTGTACTAGAAAAGTGACTAGTTTGTGGGTACTTCTTGTTGAATCACATCGATTCAGACACCTTTTGTTATGGTTGGCTCTAAATTCAGGATTTTCCAGGAAACGTGTTTTGACCTTGTTTGGCTACACTAGCTTGCTTATTTTTTTTATTATCAATGGTATTCAGTAACCCTGAAAATATCCCTGAAAATATCAAGTGTTATCCAAGTGTTTTTAAAATAAACTGATCTTTATCGAAAATACAAACTTGCAAAAATGTGGTTATTATATAATACATATATGTATACTGTTAGATTACTAATCCTGTCTGCTTTTTTCCTATCTCTGCAAGGAAAATGTAGTCTAAACACAACATATATATTTTGTCTCTAGATGAGACATTATTATGCACAAGTGGTTATCTTCAGCACTATGGCTTCTCTAATTAGAAAGCATAATATAGGCAGGTCACGGTCGAAAATGTGATTTCACTGCCATAAACAGTCACAACAACGTAAGACACGCTAATCGGCCACATCAAGACACCTGTTTTCAATCGTTCAAAGTCAGTAAGCCGTTTTTTATGTCTCTATCTCATAACCGCTGTTGCTGTAGGGATTGGTGCCACTGTGCTTGGTGGACCTTCTGTCGAGTCCACAGCGAATCAGTCTGTAAATGGTGACCAGGGGGATGGAGATCACCAGCAACACAGAGAGAACGACTAGTACGGCAAACACCCAGCCTGGGTAATCCTTTGCTTCCGTCTCTGGGAAATGGACCTGGGAAAATACGTAAGAAAGGCAAAGTAAAGTGTAACACCAGAAATATCTAATTTACTTTCTTATGTTATGTCCAAAGTCTTTCCAAGACCATATACTTTTTTACATTTTCTGGATATTGGAATAGGTGTGTTGTGGATACATCCCTCTGTTATATGTGATGGTTATTTTACCTCTTTACATTGTGATATCCAACCCTTGATGAATAAAATATAATCCTAGTGTCTACTTCAAAATGAGATTCATGCTATGTTTTCAGATCCGATATGGGTATTTGTCTTTCAAATTTGAATAGCACTGACTTTTACAAGAGCAATGTCATTGATTCCAAGCAACCTTTTACATGTCACTTACATATAAGGTTCACTTACATAGTCAGGGTTCCATGCAGGGTATTGTGGGCGCTGCTGGGCCTGAATAACCACATAGGCCAGAAACACCACCAGCAGGTACAGTGGACTGATAAACCTCCAGCAAACCCTCCAGAAGATGTTGGGTCTTTTCCCAGTCATGAAGAGGATGTCGTCACTAAAGCTGTCCAAAGTGAATAGTTAGTGACTATAGTTGATGTAACATAGCGGGAATGCATACACAATGCATATGATATATATACAGTATATATACATATATATATGAGAGCCCGGCATCTCTATTACAAAATATAATCAAATGCATGATTATATTTTGTAATATAAACAATGATTATTGTATGTACCATATATATACAAATCAATGATTATTGTTTGTATATACAATAATCATTGATTATATTACAAAATATAATCATTCCTTTTCGTTTATGGTATCTAACACAGGGCAGGACCTATGTTTTGTTAATCTTCCACCAGAATGGCAGTCAAATAATGAAAATCACGACTAATACTAAAGGGAAATCTTTACTTTTGCATCCCGTAGAAATAGATGACTCCGATCAGCTCGAAGAAGGCGATGATGAGCAGTGGCGTAGTGCCGACGTAGCCGCTGAAGATCTCCAGCCAGTAGTTCCCCGAGCCCAGGGTGAACAGCAGGCCCACCAGGAAGGAGATCAAGCAAACACCAGCTTTGAGAGTTGAGAGAAGAAAGGGCATCATTCAGCCTGGCACAGGGGCTCCACCTGCTAGTACATAGGCCATGCGCCTTAAAGCGGCCCAGACTCAATTCCAACCTGCTGTCATATGCTACATGTAATTCCTTCCTCTTCTACAACTGACTTTCCTCTTTCAATTCACCACCCAGCACATTATGGCACACAAGGCCTGTAAAATATATAAGACATAAAAACAAACAGCTATGATTCAACAGAATTTGAACATTTCTTAATTTCCTTTGGCTGGCCCTAAAAAGGCATATAGCTTGTTTTGTGTTTGTTTTCACTGTTCATCTCCATATTTGGTTAGTAGGGTTAGCAGGGTTAAAATCACAGGTGCTTAAGTAGCTAAACATTAAACACAACAAAGCTAGTGCATTTCATGATCACTGTCAGCGAGCGCTCTAACGTTTCCACCAGACAGTTGTGTACAGTCACAGTTGGCTTATTAGCAAACTTGCTGACCTATCTCAGATTCTTCATAAATATACAGTTGTTTTCCCTGAGACACCCACTCATACCACCTGGATTCACCATGACGCTGATGTAGGGGACACAGGACCAATGACAGCAACGTTTCTTTCGCTTATTTCAAAAATAGCGTCACTTTGTGTTGCACTGCACACCTGTGACAAGCTCATTCGGGATCCGCTTTGACGCCAGGTTTAGGTCACAGAGGGGCGTGAGGACGGCTTGAATGCTTCCAAACATGGAGGACAGGCCCAGGTTGAAGAGCATGACGAAGAGCAGCACGGCCCAGACCTGAGAGCCCGGCATCTCTATCACCGCTTCGGTGAACACAATGAACACCAGGCCGGTACCAGAAGCACTCTAAGAGAGGAGGATGGAAATCAAACAAGTACACACTGTATATGTTTATATTCTATCACTGAACATTACTATGGGTATTATTCATATATTGATGAGTCAGTACCTGGTCAAGGAACTTTTGAAGGTCGCAGGACCTCAGTTCCAACTTTGCAACCTCATTCGGCCGTGTGCTGGTCAGATATTCAACCATCTGTTTGTAATTGTCCAGGGTTATGTTCTGGTCTCCAATCTCAAAGTGGTTGGTCAGAGATAAGATGTTGCTGCAGATGAAATACAAATGTGTATTATATCTGCAGGCAATTAAAAGAACATTTAAAGAGTTTAATTTTAAAGTTGAATTACCTCATGCGGCAGATGTTGTAGTTGTTGGTGGCCTTGAAGCCCATAATGGAGAAGACGGGAATGGCTGCATACATAGATGTAATACTGTTGATCACACCCACCAGAACAGCATCTCGCTCACAGTTATTCCTGATGGGCATCCGGGAGAGAACACAGATCATTAACTCATCACCGTCGTTAATGCAAAGTAAACACGCAACGTAAACACGTTGCTTAATGACAGACCTGCATGTATTTCCCAATGTGGATTACATAGTACTGTTGCATTGCGTAGGTTTGAGACCTCATCAATATTAGCATTAGCAAGGTAGGCATTCAGGGCACCCACTTCTCAGGATTGTAACTGGAGAAGACGATGAGACCTCCGTAACCCAATGAGAGCGAGAAGAAGATTTGAGTGGCGGCATCCAGCCACACCTGGGGGTTCTTCAGCACGTTCCACTGGAGGAAGAACAAAACAACACATACAAAATCACATCAAAGATGCTCTCAACGGTGAGAAAGGAGGTCAGCCTGAAAGTTGTCATAACTTACATCAGGCGTGAAGAGGTAGATCAGGCCGTCAGTGGATCCAGGCAGAGTGAGGCTTTGTATCAGGAATATAGTCAGCACCAGGTAGGGGAAGGTGGTTGTCACATATACTGCCTTGAAGAAATGAGCAACGGACAACCTACTTCAATCACCCAAGTGTGGATGTCTTTGAACCTAAGGTAAATACTGCATTCCCCCTATAGCAGTATAGCCCTGATTGTGAATCATCACCCACCTTTCCCATGGTCTTGATGCCCCTGATGAAGCAGATGTAGACCACACACCAGGCGGTGGCCAGGCAGATGACCATCGTCCACTGCAGAGAGCCACTGGTCTCGATGTCTGGGGTGATGTTCAGGGTATGGCGGTACCAGAAGTAGTTTACCGGCGTGCTGTCCACACACTCCTGGTTGTAGGCTGTTAATGGAGATCGCCGGTTCAAGAAAGGGTATTCGCTTCAAAATGTTATCGTTGCTTATTCTTTATCTATCTATTATGTGATCAAATCTTCCACAAAAAGTGTTACTGGGAGCAATAGTGCCCTGACAAATCTTGAGAGACCTAACCTAGACCCAGAGCCGTGACCCAGACATGCGGATGCATTTCCTGTTACCTGTAGAGTTGTCACCAAGCGGGCACTGACTCCAGGGCAGGGGTTCCTGGAAAGAGTGGAAGAAGTACCAGAGCACCCAGGCCAGAATGGTGTTGTAGTACACGATTGTCAGGAACGACACCGCCATGCTGGCTATGCCTGTGTAGCAGGCATGGGTACATGGGTAGCAGTGAGAAGAAGCAACCTTTTTATGTGATCAATGTAGATTCCCTAGATCTTACTGCTCTTTTTCACCAGGAAGCCTCACAAGTTCTATGTCACATGTGGTTGTTCCTACATTCCTTCAATATGTTTTATTATTTAACTCGAACATGCAGAAGCACTTGGTAACACTTTGTAGCTACTCCTCCTATAATTTTTGTGCCAAATGACTGAAGGTATATGTTATGAGACGTGGTCATATGATATATCTTTAGACAACCTACCGATTCCACCCAGGAAGGGGGAGATGGAGTTCCAGACATTGATGGGGCTGGTGCGGAGCCGCTGTCCAATGGCCAGCTCCAGGTAGAGCAGTGGAAGGCCCTCAAATACCATGGCTATCAGGTAGGGAATGAGGAATGCACCTGGGTCGGGAAATACTTGAGATGTCAAGAAGGAATGTAGAAACAATAGGGGACTCAGTACTTAACGGTTGTTTCAGCGATTCTAGGCCAAAACATAAATTATCCCATTCATCGTATCTTTCCTTGCGATCCGCTATCGTGAGGAAATATCAGATGAATGTGAGAATTTGTGTTTCGGCCTAAGAAATCGCTGATACAACCTTTAATGTCTTGCTCTCCACCAGACATGGTGGAGAGCATGGCGTCTTCTGTGGACCTATTGGCTCGGTAGGCAAACTGGTGTGGGTCCAGTCTTGGCGGCATGGATGAGATGATGTATGTACAGACCAGCTTCTCAAAGCACTTCATGGTGGGTGTGAGTGCCACTGGGCGGTATCGAAAGGAGGAGTGCAAAGCTGCGCGTCTGAGCACGCCGCCATCTTGTTTAATCAGCATCAAGATATGCCATACAGCTCAGGTGGACAGATTATCTTGGTTAGAGTCTAGTCAGAAAAACCTTGCTAGCAGCAAGTCCTGAAGGCAAACCACTTCCTTATGCTAGTTCCAATTTTGGATGGAAGCATTGTTTTAAGAAGGAAAGTAATTTACAACTACAGTCATGCAAATAAAGTATTTGAAATTATATTATAGACATTTATTATTTATTTTAGTTTTTTTGTTCTTTGGTTAATGACTAATGCCTTCATTTCTGGTTTTAACCTAAGCAATGTCTTACATAATTTCAGGTCATTGCATGTCTTTATAGATTTCTCGTTTTACCTGCTTAGGTTGATGCACCAAGTTCAACTGGATGAGTCAACACTAGACAACACTAGATTTTTTATTTGATCACCAGTGCTTACATTTTTGTAACATTAATAAGTCTGAAAGCTATTAGTATACTAGTATAACTTTTTTGTTGAATATATTCATCATGTATAATTATGTAACCCTAACCCTAATATGTATACAAGTTGGAGACTACAGTTACTTGATGTTGCTTTTATAAAAAGATAATATATATTGTATATTCGGTCTGAAATCAACATTCTCTTTTTGAGAACGATCTTGAACTACTGGGGGCATTTTTTAGGATTTAGCATCTTTTAAATATCCTCACGATGTTGCAGACTCTGCAGAAAGCTCTGACCACAAGTTTTTTTTTTTCTGAATTGTTGTGCTTTACTTATTTATCCTTCAATTTGGAATAGTCCCATAACATCTTCATAATGGAGTTATGTATTAATGATTGATTAGGATAATGTAATTTAATGTACAAATTTATCAAATGTCACCCATTCTAAGTTAGAGAACAAAATGCACTGCTGCATGAATTATTCACAGAATGAAAATATCAAAATATCACCTTACCACCACCATAGATTTGGCACAGATAGGGGAAACGCCATACATTCCCCAGTCCCACAGCAAAGCCAATGCAGGAAAGGAGATACTGGACTTTGTTGTCCCATTTAGGTCTCTCCTTCATCCCATCCAACATTTTTCCCATGTTGCGATGAGAGGTTTTAAAAAAAGAACAAGGTGAAGTCCCAAATAGAGATCTCTTAATGCTGATATCCAACACAACCCCTAGGTTTTCTTTTTGGGGATTCTACCTGGATTTTGAGTCAGACTCACAGTCCAGTAGATGGTCTTCTGTCCACCAAAGGAAAAGTAGCTTCAATAATGTTGAGTTGGTTTGGCCCTCTCTCCAGACTCTGTTGGCTCACTGTCTCTCTCTCTACCACTATCTTGGTCTCTCAAGCCTGTGTATGCATGGAGAGGGGGGATTTTTTAGGTCTCATCTGTGTTAATTATTGGTTTCACTGGCCTTGGCAGTGCAAGTGTATTGAGCAGGGTGTTGCATAAGTGACACCCGTCTGGCTAAACGACTAAATAGCAGACGACTGGCTGAATAGCAGACGACTCTTGCAAAAGACTGCATTTCTGGAGTTTGCTGAATCCATCTATTTAGCCTATTTAGCCTTCCTATGATAAAAATGCAGTGGATGTGTAGTCTTTTTTGTCCATTATAACTTGGCAATAGGACAATGTTACAGAAGGGTGATGGAAAAATCTGTATGCTTTTACCTTTTATGAACTTAGGCTTTGTTTCACCCTGCTTTTCGTCAGTGTCGTCTAAAATGTTAACCTTTGTTCTTAGTGTAATGGGAAATATCTGTTTTCACATGCTGTGTCTCTAGATGTGGGCATGGGCCTATTTTCTTGACCCCCTGGGGAGTCGGGAAGCCAGTGTGATATGACACGGCCACAAACCCATTTTATGACATCCTGAAGGGGTTCATCGATAGATTACCATCTGGTTAACAAAGGGTTTAGCTTTATTGGGGGAGACAGCTGCCCTCAGAATCCTGACAGAAACGGTATAAGAAGTCGTTGCGTTCGTCAATGAGTGGCAGGCTGATTTCCCAACCCGGGTTGTTGCTCTCTTGGAGAGAGGCGGGTTGATTTCTCATCCAGGGGGGTCATCTAGGCCTTGGATGATTGTAGGGTAGGCCTAGGATCATTGTTTGTTTTATGGATTGTCGTTGTATGCATGTTGTGTTGTATCATTGATTATATGTTATCGGTCAACAATGTCCGTACTACGTCATTCATTGCATGATATGACTGATTACTGATACTGATGACTGATACTGATGACTTTGAAGTTGATTTGCTCACAAGACACAGCTCCCCTATCATTGCAGTGTCTTAATAATAACATTTATAGATTTTTTAGCCAAGATGTGTAGCCAATTTTTAAATTATTTTTGATCATAGGTGCTTTAACTCAACACCAGGAGCGTCGCTAGCCATTAAAAACATTTGGGGCTGTAGCCCAGAAGTCATTTTAAGACGGGGGTTCGGGGGTTTCTCCCCCGAGAAAATGTGAAAATCAGGCTGATGAACATTTAATGTAACGTAGTTTGAGAAGGAAAGGAAAGAGCAATGGTCATGTCTGCCTCACGTCGAGGCAGACATGTCGAGGCAACATTGACCTACTCAGTAGGTCAATGTTGAGGTTAAGGAGAGGAAAGAGCACCACATACACCAGCAGTGATGAGACATTAGAATAGCCTACAGCCTAATACTGTAAAACCAGTCCCAGTTAAACGCAGAGTCCCTTTACTGGCCGGGTGTGGCTAAGATTAGACTATAAACGAGACGCCAGGTCAGGTTTTTCTAGAAGTTGGCGATAACCATCAACAACTGGATGGAAACACTGTAAAACCAGAACAACAAGATTACAACCTGAAATTCAATCTGTCAGTTGGGGCTTGGCTACCACCAAGGGCTTGGCTACCAAGAAGGAACGGTTATTTTAATAACAAAACAACCCAAAACAATGGTAGTTACAGGGTCCCTATGCAACCGCATAGTCCGCATAGTGCCTTCATGGACTTACTCATTAGCTTTTAAACGTAGGAGTTTTAATCCAAAACACCAATCCTAACTGATATTTCCCCTTTTTTTTTTGTCTATCAGCAAATCAGCTGCTGCTGGCTTGTTTCTGGGTTTCATCAGCTGTTTTCCTAACCTGCACATTGGTTATGCCATGGTTCCCAGCAGGGTACAACATACAATCAGTCAATCAACACACACAGGTCCCTGTTTAATACATTTGAGGGGCAATATGGATATGAAAATGTGGCGAAATACCATATTATTCTATGTAGCATGATAGACAAAAATGTAACGATCAAATTACACTAAAGATCTGAACTTTGTTTTGCAAATACAGACCTAAATACATAAATTAACCTTTTATTTTATTGGGGCATTTACAACCCCCTGTCATCCCAATTTTCTTTTTTTTTTTTTTTTTCAATATAAGGCAAAATGAGCAAGCTCCTGTTCATTTCTGAACCTGGTTCACAGTTCCACTTCTACCAGAAGGGGTCACCTTCACAGAGCTTAACAATGTCTCTCCCCTGCAGAGCAACTTTATGGAGGCAGTCTAAGGCAACGTATAAGATGGTGTTGCTTCATGCATGGATGAACTGTAAGAACACCAGACACTCTCACAGTGAACCTTCAATCCCCATTACTAACTGACTGCTTCTGTATATATATATTGGGCTTGTGAGACAACAATTCAGTTTTACTTATATTTAATGAATGACGGAATGCCATCTTGTTTTTAGATGTTCAACTCGATAAGTCAATTGACAAACACAGAGATACGTGTATGTACGAGAGTTACAGAGCTACGCCCGTAGCTCCGTGTTTGTCAATTGACTTAGAGCCTTAAAAACAAGATGGCGTCGACGGGTTAACTACTGAAGGTGTTGTGTGTATTAAATGTAATTTTTAATAAACTATATACTGTATAGCCTACTTACAAAGTTGTCAATGCCTCGTTTTATATGTTAAGACCCTCATTATACTACCAAAGAAGTGTCAGGCTACTTCTAGCCTTGTAAGTGGTTTAAAAAAGCGATTTATTTTTTACCAGGTCATATGCCCACCCGTCTCAACCTAGCAGTTTGGTAGAATTGGCTATAAACAGATCACTTAGCTTCACGTCTATAGGCGTGAAGAGAGACCCTGAAAGGGTACTGACAACTTTGAGCAACACACGCTGTCCGTTGATTGGTCGACAGAATCGGCACTTCCGTGCGACAGGGGGATAATAAACACACGAACACTACCCACAAGGTATTTCTGGACAACGGCGAAAGCTTTGTTTATTGAAGAAAATGTCGCGCAAAAGTTCACCGGCCTTCTTGGCGTTCTTCTTTTTCATTGGATTTATTAGTGGGCCACACTGTGTCGTGCTGAGCGGGCTGCTATGAGATCACGATGCTTACATAGCTGCCACGGCTGTCGCCGTCCAGCTTAATCCCCGCCCACCATAAGGGTACTGTCGGCGGTGGAAACGCGACATGCAACCTGAGCAGTAACGCTCCCTCCCTACCCGCATCGAACCGACCCGCACCCCGCGGTGGAAACGCGCCATAAGAGACCATCTCTCCACTCTATAACCCCAATGTCTGCTAAGGACCGTGGATAGGCTTTTAGACACACTGGCACGCCCGGTCACGTCTACACCCAAACTTATAAAACACCTGTGTAGACGTGCAATCAGTGATGGTTTGATCGGAACTTGTCTCCGGGCGGCCTCTGGATTGGAGAGATAATTTAGTGTACAATCCGCCTAATTTAGTGTACAATTTAACTAAGTATTAACATTCAGTAATTATCTCTTCTCTGCCCTTAAACACTTCACGTCACATCACCTTACCCTAAGACACACCACTAATTCATACCTTATATTATGTAATACCTCTTTTACACCATTTCAATTGGCAGGTCATCCTGGATTAATTGAGCTCAGTTTTGGTTAATAAATAGTTTGTTGAAGGATAGCTTGTTTGTTCCTACCATGGCAACCAGACGAAGCAATCATGCTAATCCATGAGTGCATGGACATCCGATATGCTGTGATTGAAGTATCGCTTATCTGAATGAAAGGAGGTGCCCCTGCGTGCAGCGTTGTTCGTCACCCGTGTTTACCTGAGACACAACCTCTTGGTGGATGGTTGTTGAATAAGTCTCCACTTTGACCTGGCGCATCATATAAGGGTCAACCAATAGATAAAGCTGAGGAGCCAGAATGTTCCATTGTTCACTGTGTGCGGGTTGCAGGCTGCAAGACAACTCCACTTCGCGTCGGTGTCCTGTTCACCCTGTCGGGGATTATTTTCTTATTTTCCTGAACCGGCGTTCTATACATTATCGCTTACATAACGAAGTTCGGAGTCAAAGCCCTAATCACCAGTGATGCTAACCCCTCAGGGTGGTCACATATGGGTCGTAGCGGGGTGTGGATGCGGTGACTCGGTGGCCTCACTCCGTCTTAAGGGCGGAGATAGTTCTGGCTCTAGTCATACCCTACCTGTCAGTTGATGGCTAACGCACTCCAATCAAATGCACATACACTGATAGGCGGTCAATTGAATAATTTAAGGCTCACCGTGATGAACACGGTGAGGAACACGGGAACACGTGTGCGCATCGAGCAACACGGTGCGCATCGCATGGTCGTAGCTGACGAACACCGACTTCCACATGGGACATGTCGATGGTTTGAGAACACGGACGACAGGACACAGAAGCGGTTGGAGCAGACTGCTTCATGTGTTCATAGAAGTACATCCTGTTGTTACAGACACCTATAGACTGAAGGCTGGGGTTGATCAAATCTAAATCTGAGCCTGTATCCATAGGGTGTCAAACTTCTTCATGATTTCCGGGGGGTCCAACGTCATCACTGCGATTCGTGGGCTGTTCGTTTGAGGAGGCAAATAGCAACGAGACAATGGGAGAGGATGTCCTGAGGAACATCTTACAGCCCTCTCATCACTCATCCTCATCCCAAACATGATTAGCCGTTGGTCTCTCTATGGAATCAATGCAACCAGCTGATTCTCCTGGCCTGAAAACCCAACCATCATGTTTTTATGTAATCCTCCCAGTCCCTTGACACGTGGGGCAGGTGACACTATCCCTCCTAGTGAACTCCACATGGGAACTGGGACACATCCTTCCTTTCACCGTCCTGATCCTTGGCCTCTTCCAGAAGAGTTTGATCGCCGCTGCATGAATGCTTAGCAAAGAGGAAGAAGGACTTCCCCATAGCCACACCTACACCACACTGTTCCGGCTGGGTATTTGGAGGGACCAGCCACAGAGCTCTAGACTTTGAAAGGATTTCACCCAAAACATGGCCCAAGGAATAAGGAATAGGCTTGAGGAATAGCATAATTATGTAGTTGTCTCGCCATATAGTCTGTGGGCCAGTAATGATTGCAAAATCTGCACCTCTTTTGTGGCTAATGTTTATCTCATCATGATAGTCACTCCCTGGGTTAGTCTGGGTTAAGTTAAGCAGCAGAAGTTAAGTGTAGTTAAGTAAGTTGTGCAAACACTATTGGCCCATTTGTGGGTGAAACAAATACTAAACAAATAGTAGTAGTAGTAGTAGTCTTACATGTCAGTCTTTACAACACAGGGTGTTCATCCCTTAGTGGACAGACATCTTTAAAACATGGAGTGCACCCAGTTCTCTGATGCAGGCCTGGGACGGCCAGCACATTGATTACTCTCCAGACAGATTTCACACCAATATGACACATAAAAGTGTCTCATAAACAGCTTGCCCCAGCTTAAGTATGCAGAGGTGTTGATGTTTACTAGGAGAGGACACACAGGAGGACATAGGAGTGGAGATAAAGGAGGACAGGAGGACATAGGGGACACAGGAGGACATAGGAGAGCAGACACAGGAGGACATAGGAGAGGAGATACAGAAGGAAATAGAGGACACATGAGGACATAGGAGAGGAGATACAGAGGGACATAGAGGACATAGGAGACACAGGAGGACATAGAAGATGAGACACAGGAGGACAGAGGAGAGGAGACACAGGAGGACATAGGAGAGGAGACGCAGGAGGACATAGGAGAGGAGACACGGGAGGACATAGAAGATGAGACACAGGAGGACAGAGGAGAGGAGACACAGGAGGACATAGGAGAGGAGACACAGGAGGAAATAGGAGAGGACACAGGAGGATATAGGAGAGGAGACACAGGAGGACATAGGAGACACATGAGGACAGAGGAGAGGAGATACAGGAGGACGGAGGAGAGGAGACACAGGAGGACAGAGGAGAGGAGACACAGGAGGACATAGGAGAGGAGACAGGAGGACATAGGAGAGGAGACACAGGAGGACTGAGGAGGACACATGAGAGGAAACACAAGAGGAGAGACCCAGGAGGACATAGGAGACGAAACACAGGATACACAGGACATAAGAGGACACAAGAGAGGAGAGACAGGAGGACATTGGAGAGGAGACATAGGAGGACATAGTGGAGACACAGGAGTGCATGGTAGGGTACATGACTAACCCCCAGATAGTCAGTGAGCTCCAGTCTAGTTATAGTGTTGTTCACCAAGGGGGACAGATGGATAGACATATGTTTATATTATGTTATATCATTATATATTATATAGAAGAAGTGTGAGCTGCCGTTGTAGTGATCTAATTATGTCATGATTGGAAATACGATCCTATTTTAAATTTGACATAGAGGTTATTCATATCAACATATTTGCACAAGGGGGCGCCATTTGTTTATTATTGTAAACCCAACTCGATATGAATTGTACATGAATTGATACACATATTCAATTAGGTTAAATTGATCAATTTGTTTTGCTTCTGATGTGTTTAAAACCACGTATTATATCTACATTACAACATATTTGTATAATATTTGGACCTTATTTATGCAACACCCATGCTGGGACATTTGACTAATATAGTCTTACTTGATTATATACATTTGGGGATTTACATTTGGGGGTTATGACTAGCATCCTTTGAGTGTTAAGCCAGAGATATGTAAGGCAACAAAGGAAAACACAGAAAAGACAAGGCCCATAAGACACATGCACATGAGGATGCTGGTCCATAGGTCAAAATAACTCATGTTTTCACATCGTATCCCATTTTGAATACATTTCATTTTGACCATTTAGTTTATTGTATGCTTAAAGTGAAGCCCTTAGTATGTTATTAAGTCATGTTTTTTATCAAGCTAATGCATAAATTGCAACATTATTGCAATTGATATGATTATTGTTTTGGTATCCATGGATATGGAAGACTTCATATACCGGTATACATAGCCTTCACAGTGTGAAGGCTATGTATATATGAAGTCTTCCATATCCGTGGATACCAAAACAGTGGTGCTGCTGTGAACTTCACTCGGTGCTGCTGTGTAGAGCGAGGAGAGGCGCAGCAGTAGAACTCATGAACTGAGTGCTGAACTCAGTTCATTTCACTTAAGGCACCAATACTTGGAACAAACCATTGTAATATTATACAGCACCTCCAACCCTGGAGGTGCTCTGGCACTAAATCGTTTTTTGTGTTGTTTTTATTCATGTCTAATGGGAGAGAGAGAGAGAGAGAGAGAGAGAGAGAGAGAGAGAGAGAGAGAGAGAGAGAGAGAGAGCGAGAGAGCGAGAGAGAGAGAGGAAGAGAGAGAGAGAATCCAGAGA
>OMLJ01102620.1:0-12503 GCA_900302595.1 Gadiculus argenteus
AAAACCAGCTAAAGAAGAAATCAAGACAGAGAAGGTTTCAAAGGAGGAAAAACCAGTGAAGAAATCTAAAGAACCAGAACCAACAAAACCAGTTAAAGAAGAAATCAAAACAGAGAAGGTTTCAAAGGTGGAAAAAACAGTGAAGAAACCTAAAGAACAAGAACCAACAAAACCACTTAAGGAAGAAATCAAGACAGAGAAGGTTTCAAAGGAGGAAAAACCAGTGAAGAAACCTCAAGAACCAACAAAACCACTTAAGGAAGAAATCAAGACAGAGAAGGTTTCAAAGGAGGAAAAACCAGTGAAGAAACCTCAAGAACCAACAAAACCATCTAAAGAAGATATCAAGACAGAGAAGGTTTCAAAGGTGGAAAAAACAGTGAAGAAACCTAAAGAACAAGAACCAACAAAACCACTTAAGGAAGAAATCAAGACAGAGAAGGTTTCAAAGGAGGAAAAACCAGTGAAGAAACCTCAAGAACCAACAAAACCACTTAAGGAAGAAATCAAGACAGAGAAGGTTTCAAAGCTGGAAAAACCAGTGAAGAAACCTCAAGAACCAACAAAACCACTTAAAGAAGAAATCAAGACAGAGAAGGTTACAAAGGAGGTACAAACTTTGAAGAAACCTAAAGAAGAACCAACAAAACCACTTAAAGAAGAAATCAAAACCGAGAAGGTTACAAAATTGGAAACACAGGTGAAGAAACCAAAAGAGCAAGAACCAACCAAGAAACCATCTAAAGAAGAAATCAAAGAAGAAAAGGCAGTGAAGAAATCTTCCAAAAAGGAGGCAGAAAAGCCTACTAAAGAGGTGGCAGAAGCAACAAAGCCCTCTAAGACTGCAATCCAACTCAAGATGATTGCTAAAGCAGAGGAGAAATCCATGAAACCAGGACTTCTCAAAAAACAAGTAACTAAGACAGGTAGGTCTGAAATGGTAGGATCATATAATGTATGCTCTTGAGGTGTTGCATGACACTTTGGATAAATTGCCAAATTACACAGCAAAAACTGTTTGCTCCAAAAATCCTACAGATGCATATTGCCAATGACAATTGGTCATTGGCATGACAATTGTCTCATGTTTTCATGTAGTGCTTTCAACAATGTTTTATATTTTTCTTTACTTATCGGGCTTGGTCGCAATCTGTTTAATTCATACAATGAACCCAAGAAGTTATTATTATCAAAGATTATTCGGGTTGTCAAGGAGACCAGAGTTATAAAGGAGCATCTCAATGTTACAAAAACAGGTTGGGTAATATGGACTTCACAATCAACCCTTTGGTCTATAACCTTGGTATCATTGTATACTGTAATCACAGATGCCACAAAAATATGAGAAGAGAAAATTTGAACTTTCTAGAAAGAACAAAGCTCTTGGTGGACTCAAAGAATACTTATCATAATTAACAGAATTGTAAACAGAATTGTATCACGGAACATGTGTCAAATTACTTAAGCATTCATTATTATTAATGACAAGTTGGTTTTATTTCCAGAAGCTGGACTGAAGAAGCCAATCAAGATGGTCAAAGTTGACACAAAGGAAGTCACTGCCCCTCAAAAGTCACACCTTAACCTTACAAAAACAGGTACAACATAAATATACATAGCTTGTACCTTAATGCCGTAGGTCAGCATGTCCGCAAAGCTCTTGCTAAGGAGTTTCCGAAACTATACACCCTTTTAAAACTAAATTGTTTAGTTCTCCTCTAAATTTAATGCTTTTGGATAATCTGTAATGGTTTCAAAAGGCTGCCAAACTTGAGAACTGTCACCTACTAGACTCGAAAAGTTAATCCGCCACCCCCACAAAAAATGGTATTACTTATACGCTTTATAGGCTGACTGTCTTCTTATCAAAGATCTGAATTGTCAAAGATTCAAGGTCAACCGTGCTTTCATTTGACATTTAACGTTTTGTGTGTACTTTCACCTTTCACCAAGTGTAATTCTTTCCTACAATAGTTTCTTTCTAATATGCCTTAATACTGTCATGGTTTCACAGCAGTGGAGAGTGCCAAGGAGGCAGAGGAACCTAAACACAAAGCCAAGCTACCTAAGAAAGGTAAGGTGCTGAACTCCAGGCTCACTTGGTGAAGCTAGAGGCGTGAGGCTTAGTTATATATATCTAGATTCATTCCCTGCTAATACATAACATTTATCAAATGTTTCTTGCTGTTAAAAGACAAGTCCGGTATTTTGAACATTGAGCCCTTTCTGGGTTGTCTAGGATGAAATAGAGTGGTTGACACTGAAATGTTGACTATTGGTCCTGTCTCTGGTATTGGGCTCATTTAGAATCACTCCTGCCTGCTTCAGAATAGCTGGCTATGGGCGTGCACAAACCTGCTCTTAAAACAACCCTAAACTTTAATTTTCATAAATGCGCAACTGAGTGGTTATTGGTGTTCGTATTGTAGCGAACAGTTCCTGTCGGTTCCTGTCCTGGATTTTATTTGCATTGTAAATCCCGTTGAAGCAGAACCGTCTGGAACCGATTCCCATTTACAAAATGCCAAATAAAACAAGACAGGAACTGTCCTGAGCCCAATACCAGAGACAGGACCAATAGTCAACATCTCGGTGTCAACCACTCTATTTCTTCCTAGACAACCCAGAAAGGGCTCAATGTTCAAAATACCGGACTTGTCCTTTAATTTGAACACTTAATGTACTGTTTCAGAGCTTGAAGTATTCATGTCAGAATTAAAACATAATCATTTTACCTTTAGATGCTGAGCTCACCAAAGACAAATCCAAACCTGCTCATACAAAGAAACGTAATTATAGTCTTAAATGACAAAAACCTTTGACATTTCAACTGTTTAATGCAGCACTGTTGTTGACAACATTTTACATTTTTAGATGCTGAAGTTGACAAAGAGAATATAGCTCCTTTGAAGAAAGGTATGGTTTTTGCGATGTACAGCTATACACAGTAGTTTAGTGTACTAAATGAAAGATAGAATGAGCATGATATGTCATCAGAGATTAAGGAAACATGCTAATTTGAAATTCTGTTGTTTTTTCATTATTTATCGTATGGTTTATTTAAGCAGAGAAAGAAAAGTCCAAATCAGCTATCCTCCCAAAAGGTTAGTGTGTGAAAACAACTTTATAGTTGTATACATATTTGTACATTTTCAACACAATTAAATGAAATGTTATGTAAAGGAAAAGCCGCACCAACAATGAAGGTATGGAACCTTCATTTATTTAGACAATTTGATTGCATAATTGCATAATATCATTAAAGTGGCTATATCCAGAGGTGTTGACTTGCAAACAAGACAAATGTGTTATATGCTTGTTTTAGAAACTGGTGTTGCGAAGGAAAAGTCCAAATCAGTGCTATCAAAGATAGGTAAGCGAGAGACATTTGGTTGGACAGTTTTTGTCAGTTTGTATCTTCTTATGAAAAATCGAACTACATCTCGGCATACTCCATCTAGAAGGAGATCTACACTACAATATACCTTTAACCCCGACCTAAACTTACGTAAAAACTTGAAAAAAATATTTTCTATATTGACAGTGGTTGATTATCAGCGCAAAAATGCTACTCTAACAAAGGAGCGGATGAAGGCTATGCAATTGAAAAAAGGTAAATTGGGTTTCCTGGGAATTTTTATATTTTCTATGGACCGTACTCCAATAGAATTTGGACGGCCCTTGTGTGTAACCATTTGTATTTATTTGTATGTCCTTTGTATTGTTTATTGTTTAAAAGGATTCCCATTAGCTATCACCAAAGTGGGAGGAGCTAGTCTTCCTGGGGTCTACACAAAGACACAAAACAAAACAATACATAAGATACAAATGGTAATTCAGTTAACAATGATAATCTAATAGCAGTAAATAATTTTAAACATCATCAGAAATTATTCAGAAAGTTATTACATTCATGGGTATTACAATCATTATTGCATTCATACAGTAGGTATGTCCATAGTAATTTATCATTGTAATGATTTAGTGATACAGATAGATGTAATGATATTTTGAAAAACAACACCTGATTAGAGTTATTGGATGAAATTTGGTGTCTTCCTGGATAGCTTTGAAGAATGTATCATTTTAATATTCTATCAGTATGATTGTATCTATGTTGGTTCCAGATTCATTAAAAAGAACGATTTACTAGCGAGTGCATATAATGAGTGCAACTGTTATGCCGTTATCTATATCATGGGAAATTCTCAAATAATTAATTATAAATATGAGCAAAATCACAGAACAAAATGATCAAACCATTCCAATATGTTAAAAATGTTTACTCAAACATTTTATATTTTCGAGGATTTCTTCGAAAATATTCATAAATGCACTATTCTAGAGATATTTTTTGACATGGTGATTTAAATTATGGGTGTAAAAAAAGGGTGTAAAAATTACATTGAATTATATTCTGTTTCATTTCTTGATGGGCACTTTTATTGTTCATATTTGTAATGCATGTACTGGTATAATATTATTATATATTCATATTTCTGAGTTTCTGTGTTTGTATCTCAACACATAGAAGCGCCAAAGAGGCCCATACCGCCAGCAGCAAGCAAATACACAGGTACTGCTTTCCTAACAGTGGTTTATTGTTCAGTTGGTTGATGATCAATGTGTGTGTGTGTGTGTGTGTGTCTGTATGTGTGTGTGTGTGTGTGTGTGTCTGTGTCTGTGTGTGTGCGTGTGCGTGTGCGTGTGCGTGTGTGCGTGTGCATGTATGTGTGCGAGTGTGTGTGTTGTAAAATGTATATGAATTATACATCCGTGTTGTATTGAAATAGGGGATGAAAAGCCGAAAAGGAGGACTACTACAAAGAAAGGTAAAGAAAAACATATAAAGGCCATATGAAATATCATTTCTTGGCTCATTCTTACCAACTTTGTGAAGCAAGCCGTCAGTCTATCAGCATAGTTTAGTTGACATTAGAGAGAACACGAAATGTGTTGGTTTTAGTAACTGGCGTTAACCTACAGCTGTAAAACAATGTGCCAAACCAATGGCAGCCAAGAACAGTAGCAGTTGGCCTTTAGTGTGCAGTGTTTAGTGAAGGCTATCCATTGATATGAGCTCCACTGTGTCACTGTGAAATTCTCCACTATGCATTCGGCATTCCATCATATTAACAACTTCCTTCACCGTGAACAAACAGCTGTCTCAGCATGAATATTTATTGGTTTGGTTTATTTGAAACCAAATCTTTTTCTGCTTGAGTTCAGCTCAGCATATAGGCTGCAGGAAAGGAACATGCATGGGCAGGTGGCTGTCTGTGGACAAAGAAAGAAAGCATTGTGCTTCCAAGACATTGGGGTTCATGCAATAGGCTACTTACCCTAAAGTGTTAAACAGTGTTAATATGTTGTAAACACGTGCATTATGATGTATTTCAACACCCAACTAATTATTTGTGAATTCAGAAATAATATTTTAGAATATATTAGGTATATATATTTTATTTACACATGATAACCATAATTATATCTTACACAAGGCCTGGATTATGATGTATACCAAAGTGTGAGTTTCAAGTTATCTTAGATAGTGCTGTGCTTGTGCAGGTAATTACCTTGGCAATGCGTATATATATATTTCTAAAATAGAGCATTTCAAAGGAAAAGGTCAAACTTGCCATAGTGCCATGTGAGGTAAAGACGTTTGTATGTTTTAATATAGTCTGTGATAAAAATAGGTACAATTAATTGACTTCATTACACTATTATTACCTGAACAGTTGGCTTAGTTATATTTTCATTTTGTTTATTTTACAGAGCAAAGGCCTCTTAAGGAGAAACAAGTGACCAAGGGTATGTTGCTAGTTTGGTATTTGCATCACTTAGCTACTTGGTTTACATTGCTTCACAGAAACTATTATTGTGTTATTCTTTTTTTTCAGGAAAATCTGTTAAGAATAAGACTGCAAAAGAAGAGAAAGCAACGGGTATTGGACACTGAGTCTAGCTATGCAGTGGATGAGGCCAAAGCATGTGTCTAGTGATGCAAAAAAATATCCTTACTTTCCTAATTGTAATCATCAGTATATGTTTCCATTCCCACAGTAGAAGAGTCATCAACAGACGACTATCAACTGGAAGGTATGGCGAAAATATGTTTTACATTTGAAAATGTGGCAATGTGGAGCACTGATAAAAACGTATGTTCTCCCCCTTCCTGTCCCTAACCCTTCCAAAACTTACTCCGATACCATCTGGATGTCTTCTTTTAGACGAGCCCTATTTCCAGTGCTTCTTCGTGGACGAGGACGAGGCCCAGTTTCCATTCTACGCCTTCTCGCCAATGCAGCTGTGAGACCTTGGACGGGCCTGGGAGACTCAGGAGAAACCAGACATACGCAACACACAAAAATCAACTTATCCCCAAAAGAGGTTCCCCGTTGACCGAGAGCTTTAACGGGTCGATGAGTTGTATGTTTACTAGTGTCGATGTGAAGTCAAGACCACCGCTGTCGTAAAGCAGCTTATAGTCACCCAAAGTTGTTTATGAAAGACCGCAAGACAACGGGTGACTGTTGACGTCAAGTGACGAGACAGTTCTATATTTTTCCAGCGTCAGTTGAGCTCTCGTAGCAAATGCAGACCTGTGTCATTCCCTTATTTTTTTTCCCGTTCTTTTCCAATTACTCTTCTTATATAATTTGTATATCCATTATTTTACAATTTAACAATTGTTACAATGTTAGATGCTGTTTGTTAAGCTTTTTTTTTTATAAAAGGGACACGTGCAAATTTGTTTATTTTATTTACTTAGGTTGCTTGTTGACCTTAATATCTAAGCTTAATATCTATTGCATAGGGTAACTGATCACTTTAAAATAATGCCTTTGAATTATTAACTGAAAAAATGGGTACAGAGATACAGTATAGGCCTGCCACCTCAAGATCAAGTGGTAGTTATTTATTTACTTGAAAAGGTGGTAGTGTTCCTGTTTTAGTCCTATTAACACTTGAGTGTTAATAGTTTTTAAGTGTTAATGGTAAATATTAATGTTTTATTTTATAGACTTTTATAGACGGCACTGACAGTTTTGAATGCTGTTCTTGCTCTTATTGCTATGCCAAATAAGCATAACAATAAGTTATGTTAGTTATTGATAATTCCATTCTTGTAAATATTTAATTATGTTGGTGCTTGAATAGCAATATTAGATTCAAACTGTCTTTTATGTCCTCCTAACCAGTATATAGAACATTCAAAGGTACATTTTTTAAAAAGAGAATATTTACTTTTGTATCCCTCATACTTTTTCAAGTACAAACTTCTGTTTTATATTTATTTTGGACTGAAAGGAATGACCATGCACTGTCTCTACGAGAGCTCACTTGGCAGATGCAGAACTGAGGTGCGGACAGTTCAGTGTACAAATTATTCCTATGTAACATATTTGACAAAAGCAGTGAAAGCTAATATATAACATAGCGATGTTTGTATTCCACAGACCCACCAATACTACCTGAATGACTGTGTACCAGTCATAAGTTTGATAACAGTTAGCCTTCCAGACCTAATGTTGGTGTTGGTTAAAATTGAATCGTAGATATCCTTCAATTTTTTAGGCAACTACCATGAAGGTATGATTTAATGTTCTAAATATTCTTTGAAGAGGGTCAACTTGTGTTAATGGATGTTTTGGGATTTGATGCTACTCTTACAAGTCTATGAAACTTGAGTATTTGTATCTGCACTGGTATGCAATCATGTATTTAGCAAACTTGTTAACTGGTCATTTACAATGGGACACATTTGAAACAGGTGTCAAGATGATTTTTTTGCTGTGGCTTACAGCTATTCATTGCAAGACCAAATGTTATCAGTGACTTGCCATTTGTCACATTTATAAAAATCCAGCAAATTTTTAGATCAATTGATAATAGTTTTGTTCAAAAATGATAATAGAACTTTCTAGAATGTAAGCTGCTATTGTACAGTCAAGCCTTCGATGTTATTTTATTAGATATAGGTACATAACCTAAAGAAAGCTCTGCTGAACCAAATTAAATATATTATACATAATTTTACATAGTTATAGATAGTATTTCAATAATATTATTTGCACTGTTGAAATGCACGTATACATTTACTGAAAATATAGCAGCAAGACATAAACAAATGGATATCAGGTCGGGTTTTTTTAGGTGATTTAAAAGCGTGTTTTAAAATCTCAGAAAGAGATTGATGCTTCATTGACAACCTGACCGGAAACCTGTATGCCTCATTACAATTATATTCTATATATAAGTAAATCATCCACTGGTGTGGATGCACTATATGATCTATTAAGCAACTTACATTTTCTTGTGCCTTGTCATTTATCCGGGAACATATGTCGTTTCCATAATGGCTGTTTAAGTCCTGTTTTCTGGAAGAGAAGACGAAGATCTCAGCCCGTGAAATGGTGCATTATAATGTTTAGTATGCTATCTTGAATTATTCACAAAGACGATGAGAGGAACCAATTTAGTCCTCTTTCAGTAACGTGAAATGTTATTAATTCTGATATGTTTTGCTCACTCAACCTCATTAGGCGCTAGGGTTACATTACATTTGTACATTTCTAACAAGTTGTTGTGGCCTAGTTTGTCTTTTGAGTTTTTCCAAGGATAATCAATGGTCATGTATTTCCCAGTATCCTTGACAAAGATTTTTTATCTCAAAACGATTCACATGATGGCAGTGCATCAGAGTGTTGAGTGACTGATGTAATTTATTATGGCTACATGATTAAGACGGAATTCATTTGTCTAGATCTTAAAGGTGTAAGCTGCAAGCCATGAATTCTGGAGATGCTGAATCGTTAAAGCAATCCATGAACCGTGCATGGTGTGGTTGATATTTTGGTGATGTCACACCTAGTGATATAGTTTCTATCTAGGTCTAGAACTAAAAAAGATGGGTCCCTGTTAAGTGCTGACAATAATGTATTCTCTTTAGAACTCACTTTGTAAATAGTACAAATTATGGAAACAAATTTGAGTGATAAAATCACTATCATCATCTGTACTTGAGTGTAGAAATTAGGAAAGAGTTATATGGTCAAGTATAATTGACCATATAACTCTAACTCTACAATGTATGTATACAAGTCTTTGACACAAATAAATATAAATGCAAGTACCTTTTGTCTGTGCAGAATTGAATATCAAACAACTGAATATGCTGTGTATAGTGAAGCAATGTAGTTGTGGCACCAGTAGATGGCGACATTGGTGAGCTCAAATGGTAGATGAAGCTCTTCTGAGGGGAGGACAACTGTATGTAATGTACAATAATACATAATATACTGTACATGATGTAAAATAAGACGTTTTTATTCGCCGTGAACACAAATACCACCTGAACGACTATATCAGTCATTCTTTTGATAAGTAATTTGATGAGTAATGTAATGGGACACATTTTAAACTGTAATTAAATTAATGTTGGCTGTGCAATACAGCTATTCATTCATAGACCCAAATGCTGTAAATTATGAAAGAAATCGATTCTTGATCAACTGACTGACTGGAAACCTGTGTGCCTCATTGAAATAGATTTGACTTAACTGACTAATCCACTGGTGTGGATACACTATGTTCTATCAAGCAACTTAAATGTTCTTGTTCCAGTCATTAAGCCAGTAACAGCTGTTGTTTACATAATGACACTTAAGTCCATATGTTGTCTGGAAAAAGGAGATCTCAGCCTGTGGACATAGTACATTATTAGTCTGTACATTATTAGTCTGTTCTCGTGAATAATTCACAAAGAAGACGAGAGGAACCAACTTAGAAATCATGAAATGTTACTGAATCCCTGATGAGCTAGGTTTACATTAGCAGGCTACAACTCTTAAAAGTTGTAGCCTATATGACCTGGGGGAAAAAAACCTGAAAGATTATTTGGAGTTTTCCTAGTAGACAACATTTTTAGTGAGTATAAAAAACAACATGGCCGTGCATTTTTTTGAGTGTTGAGTGATTGATTTTAAAGAGCATGGTTAATAATTTAAATTAGAGTTACTATTAGAATAATGATTGGTCAAAAGTTTAGCATATGTGTCGGCCATATGACGCTAGAACAGTGAGGTTTCATTACACCACAGGAAAAAGCTATGTTGAGGTAGGCTATTTTAAGGCAAGGCAACTTTATTTATATAGCACTTTTCATACATGAGGCAGACAGAAAGTGCTTCCCAATTCCATATACAAAGCTCATTGTTTGAATTCAAAACATAATGGCAGTGATTTTCCTCCATATAGAATGTTAGACTGGCATCGCCAGATGAATTAAAAGCTGAAATTGGTCTGGAACCTCACATCACCAACCAGACCAGCAGCCCAAAAGGCCTCTGGACTCCATTGGATAGGCCTTCAACCAATCATAGCACCAACCTGGGTGATGAAGCACTGAGCGATGAGGTAACACACGTTGTGATTGGTCGGTCTATGCCGTACCGGCCAGAAATCCTTTTGTATGGGAGGGGAGCTGGACTTAGGTGCTGAGAAAATTAAACATGAGCTTGGGAGATTGGTCTGTTTCCCAGGCTAGTAGAATCAGGCTCTTGCCAGCCAGCTCAATCTGTCAAAGGAGAGAGAGACAGAGGGAGGAGAGACAGAGAGAGAACAGTGAGTGAGCACAGGCCACCCGCTGCTCACAGTTTGTAAACTGCTGCTGCTTCTACAGTATTTATAATGAAGACATGTCACATGTTCTTCTACTGTCACTCACATGTAAATATCTAAGCCATGTGATCTAGATTCTATAGTATTCAAGCTTTTAAGCGATTTGTTTGAGAGTCATGCTCCCATGGAGCAGGCCTCTATCACATACATTGCTGAATGATCAGAATCTCACTGTTGATGCAGTTTGTAATTGTACTTTTTGTACTATAAACAATGGTGGGATCCGCATGACTTGATCACAGAATTCATAGTTTACCCACACCGTCTAAATATTCCACATATGCATTGTACCCAGTCCTCCCATTAAGACAATGGTTAGGAAGGACTGTGGCCTGTTTCAATTATTAATTGTATACATTTTTAATAGCCGAAACACATTATAACACATTATCATGATTCAATGCACTTAAATAATGACGTACTATTATGCATTATTTGAGATTCTGGCATATTGCCAGAGAGAGAGTGAGAATACGCCACAGATAAAAGGCCCGTCTTTTGGGTTCCCTCATTAGGCCAGAGATAATGGTTACTCAAGGTCAGCTACTAACACTGACACAGTTCCTAGACAAAGGATAATCTCCCTGTCCATCTGGGAATGGGCCTGACCACTGATGAAATTGCTCAACCAGACATTTAAACGACATAATTGTATTAACCTTTGTAAATAAATCTGTGTCATGTGGTTCAAACGTAAAATATCGAGTACAAATATTCTTGACTAAAAACTAAAAAAAGTTTCTCTCACACCCCCCGTTGGCATGAGAATTACAAATGCAAATCATTTGGCAGTGTAACGGGGGTTACAGGGGAGACTGGGATATTTTCGGTCATTAATTCAGTGGGGCCAATGGCCAAATAACTTCCACTCCAGTTACCATAGTTGTATTGTGTTGGTGCTGTCGTCGCCCCTGCTGCTGTGTCTTTATTCAATAGCGGCCAGGAACTCGGGAGAATGAAATGAGAATAACGGACCACTTGTTGTCTCGGTGCTCAGTAGGCTCAACACACCATGCATAGCTGCACTGGAGCGCTGCAACTTGGGACCCTAACAAGTGGATACCGGGAAGAATGAATGGAAGAAGATAAGTCTTGTAGGTTGAATGCTCTTCATGAAATGCAATGTGATTTATAAAAAAGAAAGGATAAGATGTTTTCTATTAATCCCAAATAAGTACAGGACAGTAAATGAAGGGGAAAAAATAAAATAAATGTAAAATGTGCACAGAACTAACATAATTAAAAATGAGTAGTAATGAGTAACAGAAATATATGCCAGCCACAATATATACACACTATTAGTCCAATGTTGTATGATATTAATGTGAAAAATGTGTTGATACAGAAAACACATAATTTGCTATAATAACACTAAATATAACACAATAAATAGCAGATTTCCCTTTATATATGCCCTTTGATTTTACTGATGCATTGGCTCAATGCACCTCAATAGTTCAACGTCACAGAGCCCCGCTACTCAGCAATAAGCAGGCCTAGAGAGAGATTATTTGGCATATGGTTAACGGTAAACCACTCACACCACCGCATTCCTGCTCAATGCTAACGCTGCCATGTGCAGCCTATCGATCTTCATAACTTGCGTTACTGCTTCTGCGTCCTGACATCTGCTGTGTCATGCCAGCTGTCACGTTTATACAGTTGGTCCAAACTATTGAATGTTGCTTCGAAGTAATTACATCACAATTCAAATCTGATTACCAGAAGAAGGCTGACATCATCGACCCCCCCCCCCCCCCCCCCCTTCCCCCCCCCCCCTCCTTCCTTCCCCCCCCCCACCCCCCCCCCCCCCCCCC
>OMLJ01102665.1:0-10793 GCA_900302595.1 Gadiculus argenteus
CAACGTGGTCCTCTGCTTTCTCGGTGGATTTCTCCTGGATAGAGTTTTTGGCATAAGGTGTGTGTTTTGTGTGTGTGTGTGTGTGTGTGTGTGTGTGTGTGTGTGGGTGTGTGTGTGTGTGTGTGTGTGTGTGTGTGTGTGTGTGTGTGTGCTTCTTGTCTCATGCAACTTGAGATGGCATAACTTACGTTCACATATTAACTGGAGTTATGGGGCTCATAATCATGTCCCTTCACTGTGCCCTGGCGGTTGTTGACATCGTGTTTTATTATTTCTTTAGGCTGGGAACCATCATTTTCTCTCTTTTCGTCTGTGTTGGACAGGTAGGTTTACTGAGGAGGTTTGTACTTAAGGCTGTTGTGTCTGTCTTTACTTATTCCATTATACAGCCACTAGGGTATATACTGTCATTACATTGTTGTTAACACAAATGGACACGATTTGAATGTCCTGTACGTCCTGGCACTTAATGTACACACTTAATGTATGTTGAAGGTTCTTGCACTTTAAAATAGTACTTCCTCTTATCCTAGTCGTCTTTGTGTATACAGGCAATGGGTTAACTTAACAGGCACTTAGGATAAAAGATGTTGATGTTTTATCGTTCTCTTTATTCCCTTCATCTATTCAAAGGTGATCTTTGCTGCTGGGGCTCTGTTGAATCGCTTCTGGCTGATGGAGGTTGGACGATTTGTGTTTGGGTAATATAATTAGCACATTGATGTCATGATTTATTACACAGCTCTTCTCAACGCTGTGGAACGCTCTGTTCCCTTGCATGGGCCTTCCCAACTTCCGGTGGTGCATTATTTTTTTGATAATGACGTTTGCTAAGCATATAATGGCCGCTGTCAAGGAAAGTGGATTTTTTGCCTCTGATTCATGTCTTTCGTATCACTCCACAAGTAGTCTGGTAACTTATCAACCCCAGCGTACTCGGTTGCTAAGTGTCTTTGGCAGACTATTTCTCTGCTGATCAACACTATGAATGCTGGTAACAAATAAATTGCAAAAAGACATACCATGTGAAGTTATTTTTTCGTTTTTGGCAAGTCGCTGTGTAATAAGCGGGATAATGTATAGAACGTCGCCGGTCATTATCGGGAAATAATCCCCTTCAGGGCGAAGCAAGACACCTCCGCTACGTGTCGGTGTCCTGTTCGCCCTGTCAGGGATTATTTTACAGATAATGACCGGCGTTCTATACATTATCCCTTACATAACATGCATCATTTGGCACTGAAATTATATTTCTGTTAAGAATGAGATGTTGGCTCTCAATGTTTGATCTAAGTTCGACCGGAATGGGCCTCTGTTCAACACATATTGTCTTTGTTTCTGGTAGAATTGGAGGTGAATCTCTGTCCGTGGCTCAAAACACTTACGCGGTCAACTGGTTCAAAGGGAAGGAGCTGAACCTGGTGTTCGGCCTCCAGCTCAGCATGAGTCGACTGGTAAGCACTCATCTTAACCAGGTTAAGAGCGGTCAAATATTGACTTGACCAGGTTAAGGGCGGTCAACTCACTGAGTATGTTTACATGCACAGCTTAATCCGATTAAAGCCGTAGTTCTACTATGCTCCTTAATTGGACAACTGCATTTGTCCGAGTATACATGGCGGTGAGAAAATCGATTAATTGGCCGAAGCATGTCATGCCCGGTACGATAGGTGGCGCTGTACCCATTTCAACTAGTGGTACTAAAGCACTGGCTGACCTCTTTACGTCGCCAGCAACAACAAACTCTGGTGACATTCGAGAACGATGTTTTCAGTAGACAGCTGTCAGTTCATTTCGGGTCCATGTAATTTCTCAGACACTCCATTGTTCCGGCCTCTCTGTCATATGCGGACTCCGGCTGGACTCAGGAGGAGGTCGGAACAATGGACTGTCGGAGAAATTACATGGACCTGAAGTGAACTGACAGCTGTCTACTGAAAAGATCTTTCGCCGCATACAACAACAATCCCTTTCTCGTCCATGTCGTGGTTCAATCTGGACTAAAGAGAGTCAAAGCCAAGGTTCTTTTCCCCTAATTCTTCTCCACCATGGCCGAGATAACCCACACGAGTCTTTACTTGTCGTGGAAGTAGAGTCGGAGAACCTGACACAGTCTTCATAATATCACAGAATATCCCCGTCAGTTCGGCCGCGGCGCAATGAATGAATGAAGATTGTAAACACGTTGGATAAAAAAAAACATTTTATTTTGATGACCAACATTTAGAAAAACATGTACTTTTAATTCAGCCTTGGGGGAAATTGAAGCATTTCCAAGTCCAAGTCCAACTCGATTGACCGTATACATTAACTCGACTAAGAATCAAGTCATCTAGGGGTCTTATTCGACTATGAGAAACCCAATTTGATTCAGTTTTAGTCTGACTAAGGTAAAACATGCATTTTTGTAATCCAATCATAGTTGGACTAAGCCAGTAATTGGATTTTGTGTCATGTAAACGCGACTGTGGATCTGGTGGATGAATGCTAACCACAAGCCATGCACATTGATTTCAACATTTAGAATTTGAACTAAATACAGGGTAGGGGTTAAAATGTGTCTCATGCTGAAAAATGCTCATGCTTTATTCAAAGAATAAAAGTGAATGACTACGAGTTATGAATTAAACACAAGATGTGTGTACGGACATTTGTGTGCCAATATGACCGGAAGGTTGCTAGTTATCCTCAGCTCCTCCTATCTGAGTGTCGAGCTGGCTGTTGCCTTGCATGGCTGACACCGCCGTGTGTGCGTGAATGTGTGTATGTGTGTGTGAATGGGTAAACACACATATAAATCATTTGTCTCCCGTGCCCCGTTTTCGTGGAATAGCCTACCCAGTCATATAAGAGAAGCAGGGTCCGTGGATGCTTTTAAATCCATGTTAAAATCGACTAGCTACGAGCAGCTCAGAAAAGTACTCCCTCTGCTCGAGGACTTTCTGAGCCCCTGTAAGAGTCCTGAGGGGCGGATCCTGGGTGGATCCTCTCCAAACAGCACCCACAAAACCTCATAGCGGGAAAAGTATGCCTGGTCGGTACGCGGCTATGGTGATCAGTCAACTATCGGTCAACAGCATATCCCTAACATGACAACTTAACCATGTTAACCTGCGTTCTGTGCCCCCTTCTCTCTCCTCTGCCGTTGTGCAGGGCAGTACAGTGAACATGAATATTATGGGATGGGTGTACAGCAGAGTGGCGGATCTCATCGGCTCCAAGGGGCCCACCACGCTCGGAACAGTCCTCATGATAGGTACGGTGTGTGTGGAAGCTTTCTAACACGATTTTTTATAGTGCTCCCCTTGGTAACCAGTTAGGCATGTCTCTGGTTTGTGTAGCTAAGGATTGTGGGAAGATGTTACTGGGAATTGTGTTGCACAACAAGTTATGATTAAATCCACAACAGAAAAACAAATGTGCCTTAAATCATCTTTAAAAGCACGAGCGGTCCACTTTTAGGCTCGGGTTGCACCTCCTTGATCACGCCGTCTTGACAGAGGCGTCTCGGTGTTCTCAGATAGCCGAGCCACTGGAGAGAGCACTGATGGGGCGTTGTGTTTCTCATGGTGTCGGTGATGAATCACATGAGCCTCACTCTCCCTCCCACCCCACTCTCTCGTCGTCTCGTGCTTCACTTCCACATTTACATCCCTCCCTCTCTGCGTGTGATCTGGGCTGTTGCCATAACCACTGCATTATGAAAATGTGTTGCAGAAAGTCAGACCTAAAACCAGCTCCAGTGTGAACTCTTACTGCTTTGGCCTTTAAACTGTCGATTTGTACGTGCTCGGCACTTGTTTCTATGAATATCCTTAAGGGCTGTTTATGGTCCTGCGTTCACGTAACGCAAGGACCACCCAGACGCGTCAACGTAGTCGTGAGCCTTTATGGTTCTGCGTCAGGTTTTAGTGAGCGGACCAATCACAGCCCTCGTGGCTGCGTCGCCTCGACGGAAGGTTACAATTTCTGGGAGGCGCACGTCAGGCCCTGGCGGTGGACGCAAGGAGGGTCTGCAAGGACGTAAGGGGTCCGTAAGCCCCTTGCGTTGCGTGAACGCAGGACCATAAACAGCCCTTTACCGTACCGACAGCGATATATTAGCTACGTACCGACCAGGACTTTTTCAGTCCCAGGCCTTTCTTTTTGGCTCCGCCCACGCATTAGCTCCCCTTGTCGTCACGAACGCAACACAGGGAAGTCCGAGAGGCTTACCAACGGACCGTCGACGAGCTACGAGCGGCTCAGAAAAGTACCACCTCTGCTGGAGGACTTTCTGAGCCCCTGTAAGAGTCCTGAGGGGCGGATCTGGGCAGATCCTCTCTCCAAACTGCACCCACAAAACCTCATAGCGGGAAAAGTACGCCTGGTCGGTACGCGGCTATTGTTGTTTCCCTTTCTTTTGACAAATGTACTTATTGTAAGTCGCTTTGGATTAAAGCATCTGCTAAACCCTGAAAGTAAATTCCAGGTAGCCCTTTTTTTTTGTCCCGGTAGCCTCATCTTCTTGGGGTCTGCTCGTACATCAAGGTTTCTCCGTTCATCATCTGTTCGTTATTCCTCCTCCCTGTGACTTCCTCCCGCTCCAGCCTCGGTCACGTGCTTGTTCTCGTTGGTGTGTGCGCTGGTGCTGGGCTACCTGGACCATAGAGCAGAGAAGATCCTGAAGAAGGAGCGGAAGAAGTCAGGTGTGCCCAGCTCAACCAGTTAATGCCGGTGTTTAACACATTGAGCCGTGGAATAAACGAGATAATGTATAGAACGTCGCCGGTCGCATTCAGGGCGCCTTCGCCTTCACGTCGCCTTCAGGGCGAAGCACGAATTGAAAAAAAAAGGCTAATTTTAAATCGGCCCTGCCTGTTTAAGAATGGATGCTACGGGCATTCACAAACCTGTCCTAAACGTTCGTTTCAGAAATGTGCAACTCACCGAGTGCTTAGTGGTGTTTCTGTCGTGTTTTATTTAGCATTTTGTAAATCCATTGTAACGGAAACCGGACCGGAAACGGAAAGGGGAGCTGTTTATGTCCGGTTGTAGTCTGTTCGCTCGGTTCTCCGTATCAACAGTAGGGCTAGAACCGAGCGAACAGACTACAACCGGACGTGAACAGCTTCTCCGTTTCCGGTTCCGGCCCGGTTTCTGATTCAATGGGATTTACAAAATGCTAAATAAAACACGACAGAAACTGTATTTCACTACGATACTTGATTTGGAACATCAACGAACACCACTAACCACTCAGTGGGGCGATTCTAAATGAGCCCAATACTGGAGACAGGACCAATAGTCAACATCTCGGTGTCAACCACCCTGAAAGGGGGCTCAATGTGTTTTGGGAATTGTCTTTTTAAGCTTTTTAGATTGTCTGTTTTTGTATTGCCTTTTAAATCATTAGAGGAATATAAGGGGATGCTGTGGTATACATTTATACATTTACAATACGATACAACTTTATTAATCCCCCGTAGGCGATTTCAAGTAAAAATAAAATCATTAAAGGGATGAAAGTTCTTTGACATTGTCCCTTTTGGTAATGAATTGAACCAAATGGGCTTAATGTGGTTTAATGAGGCTTAATGGCCTTTAACTGATTCAAAGAAACTTCAAATAATCTCAAGGATACCTCGTGAGATGCCCCTATACCCTCAAAAAGTAAAACAGAAACTAGGTCATTAAACACTATTCATCAATCAGATATATAGTCAATTATATAGTCAATTGCTTCGAAACTAGGCAAAATAACTGCTTAATGTGAATAAAGGACCTGACTCCAAGTCTTAAGAGCAGCGTCCCATCACCATAATGAACCGAGTGTGTAATGGAGTTTGATCCGGTCTGGATGGGGGTCCACAGGCGAGGTGATCAAGCTGACGGACGTGAAGGACTTCCCCTTATCGCTGTGGCTCATCTTCATCATCTGCGTGGGCTACTACGTGGCCATCTTCCCCTTCATCGGCCTCGGACAGTGAGTACAGCGTCAGAGCTTCCCCTTTAAGCCGTCACGGTATGGCTTTGGCTGGATGTTCGTTACAATGCTTTTGGGGAACAAGCATACAGTACATTATTGTTTTTCGGTTGAACATAGTAGCTGAGAACCGCATTCTGAAATGATATGCAAACACAATGTGATTATCAATACCTCTGGTCTCAGTATGGATCCCCAGCAGACACAATGTCTGACTAGTTCTTTTTCCGTTATCCTCCCCTCTTGTCTCGTATCCTGCCTGCCAGGATGTTTGTCTGGTCACCCTGCTTTCCCTCAGTGTTGTCTATGCGTTGACCCTTGTGCCTGGCCAGCTGTCCCACCTTTCAAAGTCAAGAGTCGATGAAAATGTAGAGCCTTTTCTACGGGTCACTGGCCTCACCCCCTCAGAATCAATGGCGACGTCAACCTTTGCACCTGGACAAAACGGTCACAAGGGATAGGACGTCCTCTTACGCACTCCTGTCCCTAGGCTGACCCCATAACTGGGTCAGTAGACTTGCTGACACCACTCCAGGTTGCATTTAGAGGGCAGGGGTGATCAATCAATCAATCAATCTTTATCCCGGACACAGGGGCGGTCCATAGAAGATACATAAAAAAGACATACAGACATATTAATATAATAGGGAAATAGGCATATCTAAAATAACACGGACAGTCCATAAAAAGTTCAGATATTTATATTTCGACGCCAATGGTTCCACATTGTACTGCACTCAACGCAGGATTTACTAAAGCTTCATTATATGCCACAAGCAGGCGGACTGATATTACCTAGGCACCTGCTACTGGAGTACGCTTCTCTGTTCATGTTCTGCTGTACTGAATAGGTTCCTACACCGGAGCATAGTCAAATTCTGCAGCTGCTGAGAAAGTAGTCCCTCAAAATGTAACGCGATCATTGTGATGCAAGGATAGTTTTTATTTCTAACATTATTCTAACAACACAGAGATTTACAGCGATAGTCTGGTGTTATAATTGATTTGCCTCAGGTATACTGTGGAGTGGGTAAGACTGTTTTTATTGGCAGGCTAGCAGAATCCCGTCGACTTGCGCTAGCCTAGCACCAGCGATCTCTGCAACTAGAAGGACTGAATGAAACGTGTTAAACGATCTCCAATGATAAATAACACACTTGGAAATGAGGTCCCATGTCCAAAATTCCGAACTACCCCTTTAAGGTCAACTTTTTTTCAGTATGTTAAGTTCAATAACATATTTCATACCGCAAATGAAGTTAACCGAAATCGAGTGCGGCTCCTGGAAATGTAATGTACTGGTTATCCTGTCAGGTTGAATAATAAATAATTGCCTCTGCAGGCAACATATAATATATTACAGGCCTCCCTGTGTTCCCTGAGTCAGATCTTAAATTGCACGGTGTATTAAGTTATAACTGTAAAAGGAATCAGTGGATAAAGAGACCACACTCTGCGACAATACCCGGTACCCACCAGGACTTTTTCAGTCCCAGGCTTTTTCCTTTTGGCTACGCCCACACATTAGCTCCCCTTGTCGTCGCGTACGCACCACAGGGAAGTCCGAGAGGCTTATCGACGGAGCGTCGGCCTGGTCGGTACGCGGCTAATGGAAGCCTGTTGAGTTTCTTATTGGGTGTCCTGAGCTGTGTTTCATTCCTGAAAATGCACTCTTGACTGTCATGGCAACAGGCTTGTTACAGCAGCAGAAGGTCAATAGTTGCCATGCAAATACATATGATGTTAGTGACATGTCTTTTGTTTTATTACAGGGTTTTCTTTATTGAAAAGTTCAACTTCACTCCAGCTGAAGCAAGAGCGATCAACAGGTAACGGGCGTCATGTCTTGTTTACACATGTTTCTTGATAAAGGATGCTTGGTTAATCACCAAATGTCAATTTTCCTTAGGTAATATCTGTTTGAGAAAGGTCTGTTTATCCATTGAGCTCAATTTGAGTTGCTATTTTCTTTCACTGCATTCTGGTTGAGGATCAACTGCCACACTCTTGACTCACAACACTTTGATAAGATTACGAGTGTTACGAGTGGTAGACAGTCACCATGGCACTGTTGCATGACCACATTCATTCACGTTCACCACCATACCAATTGCACTATCATACAGAAACGTATGCTACTACTACTACTTCTAGTCATACTTAGTAAATTCCTACATTGCACATTTCATTTTTTTTTTTATTGGCTATCTTTATATGGTAAATGGTAAATGGACTGCATTTATATAGCGCTTTTTTTGTACCCAGTGGCCACCCAATGCGCTTTACAATACTGCCTCACATTCACCCATTCACCCATTCACACACACGGCGAAGTCAGCCATGCAGGGCGACAGCTAGCTCGTCGGGAGCAGTCAGGGTGAGGGTGTCTCTCTCAGGGACACCTCGACACTCAGCTAGGAGGAGCCGGGGATCGAACCGGCAACCTTGCGGTTACCAGCCAACTCACTCTACCTCCTGAGCTACCACTGCGTTATGTGTTTACTTTAGTATTAGGAATGTCTCGTCTATCTGCTGTGCCTGTGCACTTTATACTTTATATATAGAGTCAACCAAACGTGACGAACATGGCGGCCGCAAAGAATCCCACTAACGTACGGTGCGTTTTGGATCCTCTCTCCCCCCCCCCAGTGTGGTGTACATCATCTCAGCCCCTGCCTCTCCCATCCTGGGCTTTCTGGTGGACAAGACGGGCCGCAACGTGATCTGGGTCATGTGTGCCGTGGTCACCACGCTGGCCGCTCACATGATGCTGGCCTTTACCTTCTGGAACCCCTGGATCGCCATGGTAACTTCAAACATTCAGATTCAGATCCAGATTCAAGTTTAATTGTCAAATATACTTTGCAATACAGTGAAATGCTTGTGCCACAAGTTGCAAGGGGTTAAAGATGGGTTAAAAACAAAACAAAGAACATAGACATTGGCCGCGTACAGACCAGGCGTACTTTTCCCGCTATGAGGTTTTGTGGGTGCGGTTTGGAGAGAGGAGCCGCCCCTCAGGACTCTTACAGGGGCTCTTACAGGGGCTCAGAAAGTCCTCCAGCAGAGGTGGTACTTTTCTGTGCCGCTCGTAGCTCGTCGACGCTCCGTCGATAAGCATCTCGGACTGAAAAAGTCCTGGTCGGTACGCGGCTATACATAAAGACTGCATACATACATGTAAGACCTTAGACCTAGAGGTCAAGTCACTGTCCATTCAATATTCTGACGGCCTAGGGAAAGAAGCTGTCCTTAAAACGTGTTGTTTGGGAGGTAATGATCCAGTAGTGTTTACCAGAGGGGAGTAATGATGGAAGCAAGTTTGCCCCGGCGCATGGTGCATTTGTTGTAAACCTGGTTCTTTTTGTAACGTGTTCCTTTTTAATGTGTCTCACGTGGAGTGCTCGTGTGTCTTGTCATTCTGCAGTCGATGCTGGGCGCGTCCTACTCGCTGCTGGCCTGCGCTCTGTGGCCCATGGTAGCCTTTGTGGTGCCCGGTCATCAGCTGGGAACCGCCTTCGGCTTGTACGTTAACACTCGACTACGACCTGGTACATGTGGTTTGAAAACAAGGGGAGCCCGGGGCCTTTTTTGGCCTTTAGGACCTCACTTTCACGCCACCGTCCTCATCTTTGTTGTGTACAGGAAATGGGTTCACCTAGCGATTGTGAAAAAGTGCTCGGCACTTGTTTCTATGAACACCTTTTAAGGGCTGTTTATGGTCCTGCGTTCACGCAACGCAAGGGGGCTTACGGACCCCTTATGTCCTTGCGGACCCTCCTTGCGTCCACCCCAAGGGCCTGACGTGCGCCACCCAGAAATTGTAACTTTCTGTTGAGGCGACTACTAAAACCTACTACTACTACTACTACTACGACTACTAAAGTCCACTAAAACCAGACGCAGAACCATAAAGGCTCACGACTGCATTGACGCGTCTGTGTGGTTGTTGCGTTGCGTGAACGCAGGACCATAAACAGCCCTTTACTCTACCTGTACTGTACCGACAGCGATATATTCATCTCTCCTTCTTCTGACAAACGTACAGTACTTTATTCTAAGTTGCTTTGGATAAAACCGACTAATGCCCTAAATGTAAAATGTAAAATTTGTTGTTTTGCAACCGAAATATTTGTCACCATATTCATCTGCTTTCACATCTGCCCGTAATATCAATCCCAGTGAAGGTTGCTCAATGCCCCACACAAAGGGATCAGGAGTAGATTGTGGCAACGAATCGTGAGTCAGCACATTTTTGTAGGCAGGACCTTTTCAAACAGTGTTACATTTTTATTGGTTATCCAAAAATGTGTAACGTATTACAAGTCTGCAAGGTTTGCGGCCCCCATTATGTGTATAAGGCGAACCCATACAACCTACCCAGGAAGAGCCTACCCAGACATATAAGAGAATCAGGGTCTGTGGATGCTTTTGAATCCATGTTAAAGTCATTTCTATTCTCAAAGCACTATGGAATGTAACCTGCTGTCCTCCTTCACTATTTAAGTCAATTCTTGCTGTAACTTGTTGTTTTCCTCTCACTATTTCAGTCCACTCTGTTATGTCCGTATCACTCTGCTTTATCAATGTATTGATGTTATTATCCACAAGTGTTCTGAGACCATTTTGATGGTGAAACTGCACTTTAAATAATAAATGGATTGATTGATTGATCTTATGTATATTTTCATCCACTAATGTAGAAACCCTCCTCCTCCCTTGTCTCAGCATGCAGTCCATCCAGAACCTGGGCCTGGCTCTGATTTCCATGGCAGCCGGGGCCATCCTAGACAACAGAGGATACCTATTCCTGGAGGTCTTCTTCTGC
>OMLJ01102667.1:0-15639 GCA_900302595.1 Gadiculus argenteus
CGGCTGAGGAACCGGGACCGAGAGAGGGAGCGACGGAGCGGAGGGATCCGGGCCGGTTCTCGGAGGGACAGAGACAGGTGAGCTGGAGGAACGATGTTGGAGATGCTCCTTGTCTGTCAGTATAGAGAACGCCAACTGCCTGCTTTTACTCATAAATTATAATCATATTTATGAGTAAAAGTGGGGAGATTATATGATAATCATTTTTAAAGCTATTTATCTTTTTTCATGCTTTTCTTTGAGTAGGTCAACAGATGCATAACATTTTACGCACACCTTTTTTTTTTTTTCAAATCAAACTGTCGATACAAAATCAAATGGAGAAAAAAAACGAACAAAAGAAAATGTCTTCAATGTCAATTTTATTTTGTGATGCCCCCTGTGGAGTGCAAATAAAGGCCCCTTCTATTGTCTCGGATGTCGACAAAAGGCAGCATTTTCAGTGGCGATCCCGGTATAACCGAGATTTGTGTGTGTCTGTGTGTCAGGGACTCCAGGAGACAGCTGTCCATTGACACCAGACCCTTCAGGCCAGCGTCTGAGGGCAACCCCAGCGAGGAGCCCGACCCACTGCCGGCGCACAGACAGGCCCTGGGAGAGAGGCTGTACCCGCGCGTACATGCCATGCAACCGGTAACCACTTACACACACACACTGAATTAATACATGCGATCCAAAACATGGATGGAGCAGAGGACATTTAGAGCCTGTAACCATAGCGGAGTATGTCTTTCCCTCAGGCATTTGCCAGTAAAATCACAGGCATGTTGCTTGAGCTGTCCCCGGCCCAGCTACTTCTACTTCTGGCCAGCGAGGACTCTCTCAGGGCCAGGGTGGAGGAAGCCATGGAGCTCCTCATAGCACACGGAAGGTAATGCATGGGCTCCATGTACTATGTCATTACACTGCGTTTTTAAAGTTTGTACTTCTCTTCTTGTCTGTGTCGGGGTCAATGTGACCAACTCTATGCTGTCTGACTCTCCTACAGGGAAAATGGTGCAGACAGTATACTGGATCTCGGTCTACTGGAGGCTCCAGAGAAAGCACAAGTAAACCCAATCTATGTTTTTTTTTTTAGAAATAAACGGATTTCTATAAGTTTTAGCTTAGTCTAACCACCAGTGCTCTCCTCCTCCTTCCTCCTGTGTGATGGCAGCAGCAGCAACAGCAGCAACAGCAACAGCAGCAGCAACAGCAGGAGAACCGCAAGCGGCACGGTACCACTCACAGCGTGGTGGACATGGAGCTGGACGACCCCGACGATGGCGACGACAACGCCCCTCTGTTCTACCAGCCCGGCAAGCGGGGCTTCTACTCGCCACGGCCCGGCAAGAACACAGAGGCTCGCCTCAACTGCTTCCGCAACATCGGAAGGTAAGCATCTTCAGCTCTGTGTTTGGTCACAGGGTCGATAACACAAGTACAACACTTCCGCGCACCAGTGTCTGTCACGGTTCAATTTAGTAATTTAACTAATTCACGAAAGGTAGTTCAGCTAAATGGTGACGCTCCTTCTGTGCTAGACATGACATCGGTGTTAATGTATAATTATGCCTTTGTTTGTAGGATACTTGGCCTGTGTCTGCTTCAGAACGAACTCTGCCCCATCACCCTGAACAGGCATGTGATCAAGGTGCTGCTCGGAAGGAAGGTAAAGAAATGACCCGAGCTCTGGCCCCTCCCCCTCCAGCCAGCGCACATCTAACACACAGTTCTTTCTTTGAATGAGGAAACTAAACCATCCATTTCCTTCAGGTGAACTGGCATGACTTTGCCTTCTTCGACCCGGTGATGTACGAGAGCTTGCGGCAGCTCATCAGACATTCTCAGGCTGGTGAGGCGGAAGCGGTGTTTGCCGCCATGGACCTGGCCTTTGCTATTGACCTCTGTAAAGAGGAAGGCGCCGGACAGGTAAAACACTGCATCACTTTTGGTGGCATTGTATACTTTGTCTTCTGGAATCTCTTATAAAGGAATCTACAGGGGAAATCCTTTTGCACAATTTATCACCACCTGTCTTGTGAATACCTATTTTAAAAGCGTAATAATAATAATAAAAAGTGGAATAAAATCTATATTTATGACCCTGGGATCATCATATTTGGTGATGGTTTTGTTCATGTTGGCATGTGTTCACTCCCGCAGGTGGAGCTTCTCTCCGGGGGCGTCAACATGCCGGTCACGCCCCTCAATGTGTACGAGTACGTGAGGAAGTATGCCGAGCACAGGATGCTGGTGGTGGCGGAGCAGCCCCTCCATGTGAGTCCTGGTCACACTGAGCCACAATCACACACCTGGCATTACTCATAGGCGGCTGAAATTGGTTGTGCATTTTCAAGTAGCTCGCATTCAAGAGCTACTTGAAATTGTACACAGTGAACGTTTAATAACCTACTAATTAAATAATCAAATGGGACCTTTCAAAAGATATGAGAAGCAAAGAAAAAAAGTATTGTCTTTGTCTTGTGAGAATGAAATCCCATTTTCCACGTTGACTTGGAATGGTAGCAGGTCTTTTTGCATCCATCCACTGTGTACCGCTTATATGCCATGAGAGGACCTTAACGTAAGTCACTTTCACCAGGGCTTTACAAACATGGCGTCATGGCTGCCGCTGGCAGGCAAGGCAATAAACATGCCTTGTTAGAGGACTTTATTAGTGGGTGTCAAAGTTCAATTCAAGTTGAACTTTGTGCTACTTTCCAAGCAAATGCGTGTTCCAAGTGTAGCCAGGCTTCTGACAAGAGTGCTGCTATGCCATTCATTGAAAGCAACTGTCTTGTTTGTGCCTTGGGGCTGGCACATGGCATGTCTATACATATGTAAGTAATGGGTACTAAAATGCTTCGGTCTGTGTCTGTCCACCCCCCAGGCTATGAGGAAGGGCCTTCTGGATGTGCTTCCTAAGAACTCCTTGGAAGATCTGACCGCAGAGGACTTCCGGCTGCTGGTTAACGGCTGTGGGGAGGTCAACGTACAGATGCTCATCAGTTTCACCTCCTTTAACGACGAGTCTGGTACGCTCCTACAGCCTCATGATCTGCTTAATGTGTCTGGATCCGTTTCAAATCAGTCTTACTTTTTGTTTGGTTCTAACTTTTTTCTCTGCGTCCACTAGGAGAGAACGCGGACAAACTGTTGCAGTTCAAGCGCTGGTTCTGGTCCATCGTGGAGAAGATGAGCATGACTGAGAGGCAAGACCTGGTGGGTCTCCGTTCCTTTTACCCCAAATGCACACTGAAAGCTTTGTTTAGTCCTTTACGGTCTCGTGTCCAATTTATAAATTGATCTGTATGATAAAAAAAGTTAGTGATCAGTAGCGTCTATACCTACCTCGTTGAAACAGATCTGAAAAAAAACTTTTTTGCAACAGAGAAAAGTGTCCCAGGGGCTTACCTTACGACTACTAAAGAAAACGTTTCCCCTTTGGTCCTCCCCCCGCTCTGCATCCCATCACCCCACAGGTATACTTCTGGACCTCCAGTCCATCTCTCCCCGCCAGCGAGGAGGGCTTCCAACCCATGCCCTCCATCACTATACGCCCACCGGACGACCAGCACCTGCCCACGGCCAACACCTGCATCTCCCGACTATACGTGCCACTGTACTCTTCCAAACAGATCCTCAAACAGAAACTCCTGCTAGCCATTAAGACCAAGAATTTTGGTTTTGTGTAGTGTTTCCACAGGAGAAAGTGTAAAACAATTAAAAAAGAAAAAAAAACATGTTTACCGTTGTGTAATATTTACCTAGCTCCATTTTTGTAGATTTCTTTTTTTTTTGTCTATACAATTTTATGAAATTCGACAAAACTGTTGCAATCTTCCCTGGCGGTAATATTAGTCTGTGTTGTGAACGCAGACTCCTTGTTTTTTTTTGTTTTTTTTTTCCTTGTGTTTATAAAGAGGTATACAGTCTGGAACATTCCTGTATTGGCATTGTAAAGATGTAAAGCCCTCAGCCCTGCTCTATTGGCTTAGACCTTTACTTCCCAGGAATTTGGCTGGACAGTAAACAGTCAGCCAAAACCCAGCCAAAGATGACAGCAGTAGTATTTAAAAAAAATAAAATAAAAGACACACTGTGATTATAATTTTTTTTTCCTGCCCTGAAAATAATACTTGTTATTAATGACGGTTCACTTCTGCCTTTGTGGAAAGTCATTTTTCTTGTATAGGGGGAGTAGGGAATTTCAAAATAAACTTGGATGCAAAATACTTTGTCTTTTATTTTCAGAAAATGTTCTTTTGGTGTGTAAAATCATTTATTAAATATGTATTGAATATAAACAAAAGCTTCAAGCAATAAAACTAACACAACATTGAAGGTTTTTTTTTCTTGTAAAAGTATATATGCATGTCCTTTAAAATGTAATGAGTTCAAACCAGTATTTATATCGTTAGTCTTTTAAATTGACACTTTTGACACGTCTACTTTGACACGACATATTTTTGAATGGTGACGTTTGACCAATCCTGAGGAGGAATGCTAAGCCCCGCCCATGTCATTGTAGCTGTCAATGCCAGTTAGTTGTCCTGGTCGACTGGGAGCCATATGAGGTGAATTGGTTAACCTCTGACCAAGCTGCTCTATGGACGCATTGTGGTATACTAGGATGTTAACTGACTGAAAATACAGAAGAGGTATTGTATATTAGGTAATGTAGTTTAGCTGTTTAGTAAGTAAAGCATTGGTGGCCAGCAGGGGATGTCTTTATTGTTAGCAACCATGTCGAAAGCGACCCGTTATTTTTAGCTAGCACTGAGCTAGCTCAGCAGAAGCACCGAGGAAGCGTTCGCCTACTTCTCGGTCGGGGTTTTTTAGAAAAATCAAAGACAGGATTCAGATGGAGAATTTCCAGGAGGCGACCTCGCGGCAGGTCAAGCTCCTCACAAGCCGCTTGAAAGAGGCGTTGTCCAGCGGCCTAGAGCTGCTCCACTCGGAGCTCGGCGTGGATCTGGGGCTGAAGCCGGAGCTCATTCCGCCATGGGTGATCCTCTTAGCGGCGTGCATCGGTCTGCTGCTGCTGGTGGCTCTGTGGGCCTCGGCCTGCGGCTTTCTCTTCAAGAAACGACCAGCCGCCGTGGACGGTGGCTATGGAGTCAAACCCGAGGGCATCAAGTCCGCCGTCAAGACCGAGGATCAGAAGAAGAAGAAGAAGAAGCCTGAGAAGGTAACTGAACGCAGGCTCGGCCGCTAGCCGCCGTTAGCAGGAGGGACGGTAGCTTAGTCAGGCTGGCGCCAGGCCTGGCTTGGCCTGATGCTGAACATGATAAGTGTGCATCATTTGCAATACGACGTGGACGTTTGTTGATCTCTACCTTATTGTGTGCACTTATTCTCTTCTAGAAAGCCCAGGAGGCTCAGCCGAACGGGAGAGCGGTTCCTGAAGCCCTGGAGGAGGCCACAGTGTCAGAGGAGATTGTGCCACATCACCAGTCACCTCCACCGCAAGGCAAGACTGAAAGCGCTACAGAGGTAAGGTTCAACCGTAGCTATTAAAAAAACAAATCTCATCTTCATTAAGATGAGGAACTGTACTGTATTTTGTAAATCTTTTTTTTTTATCTATCATATTTAAAATCTCAGCATTAACAAAGTCCTCCTTAAACACAGCAGTCCCTCCCTCCCGCCACTGGTCACTGTCGTGATGTGGCCAGGCCAGCTGGCAGTATTTGGTTACCATCCTAACTTGCAGATGCAGCATAATCTTGGCGGCTCATTCCTAACTTGGGACACTGTCAGGTGTGATCAATTCATCAAATGCTGCCAGCAGGAATGTACAATCACAGTGGGCATTTCTTTTTACCAATGTATAACACAGATTCAGTTGTAAAGCCAAGACTGATTACAGGAACAAACCGCAGTTCAGGTTTAGAGAGGAGTTGTGGATGTCATATACAATTTCCCTTATATATAGACAGTAGTTAAACCCACTGATTTGATTGGCTGCTATGGCTCATCTTGAGGTCTCATGTTCCGTTATGGCTGGTTTCGACACAAGGTGCGGCTGTCTTCAACTCTTCTGTAGTTTAGTATAGTGCCTGGAGGTCATCTATAATTGTTCTTCCAGGTAAAGAAGTCAAAGAAGAAGGCCAAGCAGGTGGTCAAAGAGTCCAAGACGGCGACTGCTGACGGCAAAGAGCCAGAGGAAGGTGAGGTGTCATGAATCAGGGTCACTTGGGATTATCTTACTTTTATTCCACGTCTTCTGTGGCCATTTACTCCCTCTATTACAGTGTGGTTCCCTGTTAAATGTGTTTCTTTAAATTTAAACTATTTTCAGAAAGTAGGTTGCTGCACCCTTTTAATAAATGGCCCACAGACTTAATTAAAATTGTAACACGGTTTTCATAAAGAAGGAAACCACAGGTTCTCAATCTATTCCATTATCCCCTAATCTGTGGCATATTTTGGAAGGTAAACCCAGCTACTCTGCCCTCTGGGCTACTGCCATGCTAATTCTGCACTGTGTGTGTGGGATATTTCCCCAGGCACGTGGGAGACTAAGGTCAGCAACAAGGAGAAGCGTGAACAGCGCAAGAAGGAAAAGACCCCCAGCGACGGCTCCGCCAGTCCTGGAGGGGGCAACGCCTCCAATGGTTCCCCTCAGGAGCTGCCCAAACCTGCCCCAGTCCAGGCCCCCGCAGCCCAGAAGAAGAAGAAGGGTAACTTGACTAGTTCTAGGCTAACCCTGTCAATTCACATCAAGCAGGAGTGGGACATGGCTATAGTCTAAATGTTCTCCTTTACACAACAGCTTACATGTGAATTATCATGTATGCTTCACATGTAAGCTTACATGTGAAGCAAAGTCAGTCTACTTTTGTGTCTAGAGATCTAATCCTGTCTTAAACTCCTGAGGAGGTGTTGTTGAGTTCTGCCGCTCTCGTGTGGACAATAGGATCTGTAAATACAGACCCTGGGGTATTTGTTCCACACTGGGGAGTCTTCTGTGTGGCACATGAGGGGTGTGTTATTGTGTGTTGCTGTGGCTCCTTCATGTATTATATGTATGAGATGTTATATTCATGCATACCTCCGATTAAAACATTTTATATTTTATTCCCTACCTTTTTTAGGTGAATCCACCAAAGTTAAAGTAGAGAAAGTTGAGGCTGTTGCAGCTCAAGGTAACTATTCAAGTCAACCACCAGAATGATTTGTGTTCTGAATGCTATGAATTGATTCTAATCTCACTGCTTGGGCTCCCTGCTTTTGATATTGGTCATGTTTGCTTCGAAATGTGATATAATGGAGTCAAGTACATATGTTATTTTAGCTCAATAGCGTGACAATATTATAGTGCTTATATGTGCTTACTTTTCATAATATAAAAACGTTATGCAAGTTGCTCCAAATCTGATGAAAATGTATCTGGTTCAACGCTATGGTGATAATAACATGACCATGACCGTTCCAAACCACCAGAAAATATTCCATGTTGAAGGCAGAAACTAAAATTACACCAGAGAGGCCCCTTTACGTGATTATCGGTTCAGCTTTGTTTGAGCAGGGTTCTTGTTTTCCCACTGCTCCACCAATCAAATCTGTGTCCTCATCCCGTCTCCATCTCTGAATCTCTGCTTCCGTTTGTGTCTCTCTCCCATCTTTAGTGAGGAGCAGCGAGCCGGCCCCCAGCTCCACCAAGGCGGCTGTCAAGGCTCCAGCCCACACAGCTGCTCAGGCCCCTGGCCACTGGGCCGCCAAGCGAGAGCCTTCCACGCTCTGGGGATCGGAGATAGATGGTAAACACACCACACAGTTGGCCTCTGAAGCTATGCCTGAGCTGCCACTACTTTGCATTTTATATGCATGCTATTCTGCTGCCATATGTCGGCGTAGGATGACTGTTCATCATTTGATTCCTATGTTCACTATTAACAGTTCTCTAATGTTTTATTTTTTGTGGCTAATATGGTAGTTTTCAGCAGTGTTAATGTATTCAGATACAGTTTTGGTTTTCCTAGTGACTCTCAAATCTGCCCATTTCAGGGTCATGGACTGTGATCGAAAGTGGTATGAAGACGTCGGACCAAACTCAAGTGTCTTCTTTCTCTGGACTCAGCGCTGGCGGTAAGGGGCAAAGGGTGGAATGAGACGACTGCCCTTTTATAGTCACACTGTGTCACATTTCAACTAGCTTGTTGCTTCAAATTACATCAACATGTATGACGTAAACACTGCATAATAGTGATTTCAATAATATCAGTAAAATCCCATCCTATAACTTAGAGCTGGGCAATAATTCAATTCCGATTATTAATTAACTCACGTTGATTACGATGATAAGCTTTCGACATAAATGCTTGATATGGAAATGAAGAAAAACAGAAAAAAAACAGTGCTTTAATTGATTTACCTAAACAGAAATAAACGCAACAGCCAGTCAGATTGCAGTTTTTGCCGTTCACAGTACACACCCACTTCCTGGTGCGATGTGCATGTTTGAGCTTCCAGCGATAAGCAAAGAGGATAAGACTTTGGCGACTGAAAAAAATCAAATGAGGGGAACAACGGAGGGTGAAGAAACGAGCATGGATGTTGCAAGTGAACCTGCATCATCCTCTGTAGTTTAATTTTTAGATAAATAAGGTTACACAATGTCCATTATATGGAAGTGCTTTGGATATCTAAAAAGTGAAGCACAGGATAAGACCGTCTGTAAACTATGCTGTGGGTCAGTGCCAACACAAATGGGAAACATAACTAATTTATTTCAACATCTGAAAACATACCATCCCAGCAACCACACAGAAAGTTTGAAAATGCGTGCAACAACAAGTTTTGACCGCTGTCCTACCCCTGCTGTCTGCAGTGCGAGCGGGGCTGTTCCAAAACAGCAGCCTATCGTACCTTTTTTTTTGCGGCACTTGCACCGTTTGAAAAACAATCAAATCCATTTGTCGATTCACTTGTAGACTTTATGTATTGGTTGTGCATCTCTACAAGATTTAAGATGTTTGCGGCAGCCCTGCCAAAGGAGTTAAATGTGAAGTCAGAGCTTTTATTGTTATTTACGTTATTTAAAATAAGTTACAAGGCAAGCTATCTTATATTGTTTTGTTAGCAGATAAAACATGTTTCTGAAGTTAAATGTTTATATTTAAATGTGATTCAATGTTCTCTTATCACAAATGTGATCATAAACAACATTGTATAGTTTAATTAATAACTTCAGCAGTATCAAATTATATATTGTGATTAATATTGATATCGATCAATACAGAAAAAATACTTGTGATATTTTTTGCCATGTCGCCCAGCCCTACTATAACTCATGTATTCTAAAATGTTTGGCCAGCCTGTGCCTTTTGTTTACAAGGATCTTGCTGTCGACACTCTCATAAGGAAATCTGTGAAAATATAGATCCTGTGTGTTGCCAGCAGAGGGTGTAGTTTCCCAAGCAGTGCTTTAATGATCCGTTATTTGGCTTTTTTCATAGAACCTATTCCTGACCTGCCCTGGGCCGGCCAGCCCAAGGTAGAAGATGAGTGGTCAGGCCAGAGTAAGAACCAGACGCTTTCTTTTCATTCAACCTGCAACTACCACACCCTTTTTGAGATTGTTCCCACAAATTACACATCTCAATATATGGGATGACCACATTGTAGCATTGTATTGACAGTGGTATCATTAGGAATGTTAAACCTTGTTGATTATGTGGATATTCTAATAAATCCATATGCCTGCCACTTTTCCATAATAATCATAACGTTACCCTGACTTGTTAGCAAAGAGGTTAACAGTATCTCTCCTTCACCGTTGAACAAAAGCTACAACAAAAGCTAATCATACATTTAATGCTTCCTTCAGACGGCGGCACAGTGGACGCCAGCTCAGACTGGAACGCCCCTTCTGAGGTCTGGGGGAACTACGAGGAGCCGGCCCCTAGCCCCCCCACAGCCCAGAAGGTGGCCCCACCTGAGCCCGCTAAGATCCATCTTCTGATGGAGGCTGCTGTAAGTGTTCTCCCTGTGCGCTAGGGGCCTGGACTTGCGATACATAGAAGGAAATCTTTCCTGCTTGCAGCCCTTCAATGGTGTATAATTCACCTGGGCCATGTTGGTTCTTGGTGCTAACTGGTGTGAGTGAATGCCGACTAGGCCCATGGAACAAAATATGAAATTGTTAAAATATTGTATAAACATAGCCTATAAGAAGTATTTTGTTGCTTTTACGTCTTTGAGTCACGTACCCTTGCTAAGATGAGTGTGTTGCTCATTTTACAACTTTAGTTTCCTCACCAAAGCAGACTATCTGCCCAGATGCTACTTGAGTCAACACTCTGCCGTACATGGGCTAACATTACCTTGTGCTTCTCCTTCTACTAGGATGACGAAGACGATGACAAGGCTGACGCTAGCGGCAAAACTAAGAAGAGGAAGAAAAAGAAGAGGAAGGTGGCAGAGGAAGGAGGCCAGGGTAGCCAGGTAACGCCACTCGTCTGTTGCCCTCCGTTGTGTTGCTAGTTAAAGGCGTGGAGCTATTAACTTGTTATTATTTTAGCTGTCTTACCCCCACACTTCTGTCCCATGTCTTTCTGAAGGACTCTGAGGAGCCAGAGAAGGAGGTGGTCCATGAGGCCCCAGTGAAGAAGCAGCAGCAGCCTGCCCAGGAGAAGGCTCCCGCTGTCCAGCCGGCGAAGACAGCTGCTGCTGCTGCTGAGGTGGGTGTTCCATGGAGTTTACCACATATTTTCCTCTGCTTATAACCGCTGTAGAAAGATGAAGATGAAAATAAATAAATGAAGCCTCTTGGTATAGAGGTTGTACTGAAATGTGGATGGTTAATCAGAGAGGAAAATGTTGACGACTTAAAGCCTCATTACATCTACTTTCAATCAAGGTTTGGAATATTCACAGTGGAGAATGTGGTGAAAGTTATGTATGCTGCATTGCCCTGTCATCACGTGCAGGCGAGAGTGGAGAGACCCACGAAGGAGACCATATCCCAGAAGACCCCTGTCACACAAGTGCCACAGAAGCCAAGCGAAGCGGAGCCCACCGCCAAGCAGAACCACCTTCCTGCTCCCACTCAACAAAGTAAGCTGTCATCCGTTCTTCCTCCACTTTGACTTTCTATGTTACAGTTCAGCCAGCTACGATGACTCCAAAGGCCAAGTCTTTTAACTAGTCGGGTCATTTAACTAGTCGGGTCAAGTCGAAGGGTAGGCAAGATTTGAGAGTCGAAGAGGGCAAGATTTTGAAAATAAGTGTTCTATTCATGCACCTTTTGATTGACGGCTAAGATGGATTCCCTGAGCCTATCAGTGAAGAGATGCCAGGATTAGTCAGAAATTACCCAGGAGTGGTGTATAATAAATAAGATTGTCATGCAGAGGCAGGTGTAGTCAACCAGAAAAGATATTTCACAGAGCATTTCCCTCGCTAATGGCTGACGGATAGCAATGACATTCCTAACAAATTACTCAAATTGTAGCTCTCAAAACTTGCCTACAGCACTTTTTATGTTTTCTTTTTATGGTGGATAGGTTCAGACTGAATTATATGCACATGCCTGATATAGAATTCTGCATTTTGAATGCTCCACAGAAAAAATTGAGGAGAGCCAGGCTCCCAAGCCGGTGAAGAAGAAGAAGGCAAGGCGAGAGACATGAGAACGAGTCCACACTGCGGTCTTCTGGGTGGAAGGAAAAGTCCCTGTATTCTGTTTATGCAACAAACAAAAAAACACCACCTTTTTATGAGCAGAACTTTGTACTAAAACTCTACATGATGGACTTTTCTCAGAAACAAAACTTAAAAATCTGTACTTCAACCCACGCCGGCAAGGTTTGGTGGTTGGTTTGGAGCCTGCAGAACTAAACCGAGGTTGCGGCCCAGCGGCTAATGTTATGCTGAGCTAATCCTGATTTGATGCGCTCAGATTCTAGAGTCTTCTAATTCCGGTGAATCAAAACATTTTGAATGATGAAGGAGTCGTACTGTAATTATAACAAATGTAGAAAATACTGATCATGTTTAGATAACGCGCTGTTGCCGGAGGACAGCCGCGAACGTAACTAGGAAGAAAATGAGAGAAAAAAAACAGAGTGGTCAACAACACGCGTCAAGGAGAGACCACTCTATTAGGTTGTACATGCCCTTTGCTTTGCAGTCTTGTTATTATTTTCATCAGCCGTACCGGTACAGTGACCACTTTCCTCTTAAGAAAGCACCCTTCAGGTCAGGCAAATGGCATCTTTGATGGGCCACCACCAATGAGTTACACATACATATTACGGTTACACGTGAGTTTCGGCTGAAATGTATCCCATTTTTCTCAAAAAAGAAAAGGTGGAGGGCAAAGGAACATCATTTATCACCTCTGGCATCTGGATCTGTGACTGTGTTAAAGGTGTCGCCCGACTCCATCCGTCGTGTGTGTCCTTCGTCTAAACGTCGTGCCGCTGTGTGTGCTGAGACCTTGTTTCCTATAGCCTTGGCATTTTACTGCGTGTAATCTTTGTGGCAGTGCCATATATGTACTTCTTATCATAGATGTACTACTGTGGCATAGTCATCTTCTCCATATCTGTCTGCCTGTGGTTCATTCAAAAGTCTTTCGCAACCTTTTGTAAAACCTCTTTGTAATGAAAGAAAAGCAAAGCCATATGTATAAAAAAAAACAAAATAAATGCCTGTTGGTTTTTTTTGGTTAACTACATTTTTGTGAAGATTCAATCATTACTGGATACTGAACATATATTGTAGCTTTTTATTGAAAAGTGTTGCTATGGTGCAGGCACCCCTTTATATTATGTGAAATGTAGTGGTGCGTCCAGTCTACTCATACTGGTATCACTTGGTAGTAGTGCATTATAAACTCTGGTGAATTAATGTTGGCCTACTTGAATAAAACTATTAAATACAATTAAATGCAGAAACCTTACTTTACTGAGGTTATAGTAAACATTGCTATAACAAATCTTATTTTTCCATGCAAGCTAATTATTGATTTTAATATTCATAGCTACGCAAATAATTTACTGTAGAAAGTTAACTGTAAAAAGCCTGAAGTCGAAATGTACGGCAACCCATTTCCGCCAGTTAAAAAAGAAACATATCCCCATGGTAAAAGTAATGATAGAAAGTCGAACTGATGGCTCTGAGTCATTCTTCATAGGTGAAGAATTTAGAGCATAAGAGGTTTATTTGTCTATTAAAACATGAAAATCCCTGTGAAGAAAAATGATTCTTCAGATCAATTGTATTTAATTTATTTAGGTAATATTAAAGCTTATATTCAACAGGGATGCAGTCGTGTTCTGAATGGTCCAAAATTGGATGACTGCTTTAAGGTCACACCATGTGCCAGGTGAAGACATACAGTGAATGGAACAGGAGAAGGTATACAGGAAATACTTGACTCAAGGCATTAAAAAACCTAAGGTTTGGAAGAGCTTTGTAAATAATATCTGCCACTGTATAGGTTGTCCTAACAATGAAACATTTTAGATTGATTCCAGTGTCATACACTTGATGACAGATGACCAGCTGGGAGAGTGTCTGCCGTATACGGTCATCAGCTAGCTGTTTTTGGATTCTGCAGACAAAGAGAAAAAGAACTCAGCTGTTGAAGCGGAAACATGCAGTTTTGTATACTGAGTTAAAACATTTGAATAAATGTATTAAGTGAATACATTTACATTACATTTTGCATCAATTCTTACACATTCAATGTGAAGAAAACAAATGTGTTTGTTTACAGACAGTATTTGTTTCAGTTCATCCTTGAACAGGAAATGTTAATGATCTAGACGTAGTTCATTGTGGACTGAGTGCAATATACAGGTTAACTGTTTCAAACACATTTGTTAATGTTGTCAGATTATAGTTTGACATCAGTTCAACACATAGATATGGAACACATCTTCACATGGGAAGTTCTTGAACGCACACTCTTCAAGGCAGACTTGAACCTTCTCCAGGTCCAGATGGTGCAAGCAGTCTCTGTCTCGTACAGGTGAGGGACAGCAATATGGAGGGACGTCCATGGGGTGATCATGAGTTGTGTTTGTTCCAGGTTGATATAACCTCATTAAGCTCTTCCTATAGGCAAATAATATACAGTTTATATAAATAGTACGCATTGGTGATTACTGTCAAGTAGTCCTGACCATTCGATTTGTCTTCTGATCATAACATGGTGGGTTGGCACAAATAAATGAATACCCACATCAGTGCAATACATTTTATATTTCACAGCTATCAAATGTAATGGGTCTGTTACATCATTATGTCATGCCATATTTTTCACTGGTAGGCCTACATTTGTTTTATTATGTCTACTGATGCAGAGCTTCTTGGAATACCTCAACCCACATTGTTATTGCGAACCAGAAACAATAACAGTATTAAATTAATCTTTCTCTGCAGTCTGCACAGAACATAGGCAAGAACTTGTATACATGTACTCACAATCCATTTCCCTTTCAAGTTCAACAGGCTTGAGAGCTGCTACTTTGTCTGTGAGGAAGTATCTCATAATTATGACTTTTCTAACTCATACTTTTGACTTTCACTCTCAGTAAAAAAAATTTACTGGCGGAAATGGGCTTCCATAGAAATACCTTCATCAAAGAGATTAAATTGTAGGGGTGAACAAAGGTGTGTCTCATCATGTTAAAGGACCCATACTTAACATCAACGTTAGAGGTGACTAAATAGTCACCTCTAACGGTTTGTAACTTAGATTTTTATTTTGGGGAGGAGTGGGTAATTCAATTATGTTACAACATTTCTGTGATGAGGAAAAAAAAGGTTTTGTAAATAAATAAAAAGTGGGGCTGCGGAAACCCTTCCGCGACGCCAGTGCATCCCGTCCTTACATCCCTCTCGTCTGCGTTATGGGTGCCATAAAAGACAAAAAATGTTTTAGCATTACAAACAAACAGTTTAAGTAGAATGTTATGCTTAGGTACACTATTTTATTATATTCAATACAATTATGTTACACTATATTATACTATATTGTATTATATTATGCGTAGGCCTATATTAATCATTTTATATAAGCCTATATTATATATATATATTTGTTCACATTATTATTTTATATTATGATACTGTCACACTTTTGACTGATTAGTGTATGTTATATATGTATTTCATTCCTGGGCTTCGTTTTCTTCCAGAAAAGACGCGCTCCATCTGTTACGTCACCATCGCGCTAATCCTCCAGCAGGTCACGTGGTCCAATGTTTGTCAATTGGACTGAGTTCACCAGCGCCTCGTCTGCGCGCGCTCATAGTCGCGGGTAGGGATCAAAAGAAAGGGTGCATGTTTACGTCATTTGTTAACGCGGACGGACGTCGTTACGGGTCGTGGTTGGGGTAGCCGTACTCCATTCATTCTTGTAGGTTTTCAGACATTTGATTGCGTTGTGAAAATACAGGGGTTAGGAAAATGATGCTCTCCCCGTGGGACCGATGGTATTCAAGCACCTGCTGCCTGTGCTGCCATGTCCGCACAGGCACCATCATCCTGGGGGTCTGGTACATGGTGAGCCCTGTTTATCATCATATCATATACATGTTTATCATCATATCATATCAATGTTTATCATCATATCATATCAATGTTTATCATCATATCATATCAATGTTTATCATGTGTCACTTATCGCATCCATGT
>OMLJ01102669.1:0-12048 GCA_900302595.1 Gadiculus argenteus
TGGACACTGCACACACACACACACACACATGGTACGCTGGGGCAGGAGAGTGTAGTCCAGGGTGTATTCTAGGGGGTTTGACAGTGTAGTCTAGGGTTCAGGGGGTTTGACAGTGTAGTTTAGGGGTATTGACAGTGTAGTCTAGGGGGTTTGACAGTGTAGTTTAGGGGTATTGACAGTGTAGTCTAGGGGGTTTGACAGTGTAGTCTAGGGGGGTTGACAGTGTAGTCTAGGGTTCAGGGGGTTTGACTCCCCAGTCAACAGACTTCCTGTGTCATCCTAGGGCAGGTTGACTATGACCCTTGACCCTGCCTTGACCCTTGACCCAATGAAATGTGCTCCAAATATTAATCTTAGACACTATAGCTATATATCCATAAATAAATACTAACTTTTGTTAAGGTTTTTTCTGTGTCTATATTTTATTATTGTTTTGTACTAGATCTCCTGACACTGGTGCTCTGGGCCCTGGTGTCCCGTCTGGGAAGAACACACTGACCAGATCATCTGATGTGCTCCTGGAGGTCTGGGTCTGGGTCTGACCTGGAGGTCTGGGTCTGACCTGGAGGTCTGGGTCTGGGTCTGACCTGGAGGTCTGGGTCTGACCTGGAGGTCTGGGTCTGGGTCTGACCTGGAGGTCTGGGTCTGACCTGGAGGTCTGGGTCTGGGTCTGACCTGGAGGTCTGGGTTGGGTCTGACCTGGACTTGGCCAACAGGGTCCTGATCCGCTGGGCTCGTTGGGAGCGCTGCTCCAGCTCCTCTGGACTCTGGGGTTCGTCCGGGTCCGACTCCACGTAGCGCTCCGGGATGGGGACCTTAGGGGGTCTGGAGAGCTGAGGGGGGACAGGACACTGTCAACTCAGACCGCTTACTACAGCGACGTACTATATCCTATTACAGAGAAACATATCTACTGTATCCTATTACACAGAGACGAACTGTATCTTACTACAGAGAGACGCATCTACTGTATCCTATTACAGAGACATATCTACTGTATCCTATTACAGAGAGGCATCTCCTGTATCTTTTTACAGAGAGACATACTGTATCTTATTACAGAGACATATCTACTGTATCCTATTACAGAGAGATGTATCTACTGTATCCTATTACAGAGAGATGTATCTACTGTATCTGATTACAGAGACGTATCTACTGTATCCTATTACACACACAGACGTATCTACTATCTCTACTAGTGGTCCAAGATTCAAGTATCCATCTATGACCTCCAATCATCTACTACATGCATTATGGAGCCTTTTCCACCAGGGTGCGCCAGAGGATGTTAAACACAAGGGCAGCCCAGGGTAATTCATCAGGGGTTTCCCGTTCAGAGCCCAGGCTACCTCTCGACTGAGGTCCAGGTCGTAGTCCAGAGGTTCCAGGTCCGTCTCTCTCGCGGCACAGGAAGGATTCATCCAGCCCTCCGATTGGCCCCTGCCTCTCTCCGTCCCCTTGCCCTCGTCGCTCTGGCCTTCGGCCCCTGGCCGCTCCTCTCGGGGATCGAACCCCTGGAGGGGAGGGATATCCGGGCGCCGCCGGGGGCCCAGGTCACAGGACGGACCCCCTGACTGACACACGGGCTTCCGTGGAGGAGTCTTCAACGTTCACATTAGAGAATAAGAATGAGTCTGATGGGAGGTCCAGCTGGAACCGCCTCGGCACCAAGACCACTGCATGGGTGGAGAGAGGCTCCACATTTCATGGTTCAATGATTAACAATTAACTAAATACTAACTAATGAATCTACAGCAAAGATAATAACAATATGACAGCCAATTACACAGTAATGAAGGGTTGGGATGAGGGGCACCACAGCAAGATGAATAGTTAACTACAGGCTGAGGAAACCATTTGGTTTCACACCTTTGGACACCATTTCCACTGCTGGTGAATGATATGCATTCATGTGTGTGTGTGTGCATGTACGTGTGTGTGTGTGTGTGTGTGTGTGTGTGTGTGTGTGTGTGTGTGTGTGTGTGTGTGAAAGTGAGCTTGTGAAGATTCCCCAGGAGCACCAAAGCCATGCATGCAGTCCCCTCGCATCGCTGGAACACAGTGACAAACAGCACCCCATGCCTGGTCCAGCACACAGGTTAGACAGAGAAGAGAAGGAGAGGAGAGAAGGGGAGGAGAGGAGGAGGAAGAGAGGAGGGGAAGAGAGGAAAAGGAGGAGGGAAGGAGGAGAAAGAGAAGAGAATAAGAGAAGAGTGAGTGGAAGACAGGAGAGGTGAGATGAGGAGTTGAGGAGAGGAAGAGGAGGATGAAGGAGGATGAGAGCCATCCGGTGATCCCAAAAGTGTTGACCAAACCCTTTCCTCAGAAAACACAGAAAATTTTTTGAAGCAAGGAACGCTTTTTATTGTCCAGTGCAAATGTCTACATGTTGTGATGTTAAAACAGTGCTGTAAGGAGTAGTGTGCTGCGTCACAATTACACATTTTCAAGAGAATAAGCCGTTTACTTTTCTCAGGTTGTTACTGCTGCAATGCTAACACTCAACACAGTGGCTATCTACGCCTCCAGATATAGTTGGTTTATAGCAGTAAGTTCATTCCAGTTTTTTAACTATGAAAGATAAATGAGGAAGGTGTAGTAATTTAAAAGTCATAACTGAGGTGGACAACTGCACCAATATTTCATAATCAATATTTCAGGATTCCACAAATCAATCAGATCTAATTCATCCTTACTTTTTGGTGCAAATATGCAACAACATGTTATACGGGTACTCTCTAAGGTTTCTACTACCACCCAGATATGCATACTCTAGTTTAAACATTGCATTTCAGCCTGGTTTGTCTGTCCTCCATGTTAAAGCAGACGATGAGCACGCTCTCTCTAGGAGAGACTGGCTGGAGCTCCAACCTCAGTATAAAAGTTAGGACAACAAAGTGCAGACATCTTGTTTTTAACTAAAGAAACAATGTGATCATATGTAGGTGCAGGCAAGTAAAAAATAGCGTAAGTGTAAGAAAATGTGTAAACATGTTTCAATGTTGATGTAATTATGGCAGATAAAATAGTACATTTAAAAAAGCATCTCTGGCTCTGAGTTTCGGTCTAGAAAAAACTAGAATCTATTGAAGGTATTAAAATATCAAACAATTTGATGGAAGTGAAAAAAATATCGCTCACTGTATGCTTCAGGTAAATAAAATAATTTAATGGAAAATGTAAATGATTTATTAACAAACTAGTAATTGTATATACTAATATACAATTGGTAATCTATTATTATTTGCATTTTTCTTCTGTGTTCCTGAAGGTCATTAAGCATCTTCATCGAGTGACACCAGCTTACCATAGCCTACATCTAAAAGCATACAGAATCAAGTTAAACACAAATCAACTCCAATACGTAAGACGAGAAGGACCATCTACTCCGTCACATCGGACCATGTTACCCCCTGCAGTGGGGATGCTTTGGTCATGTTTAGGGGGACAGCTGCTGCCTGTTTTAGTGACGCGTCAGTTATGTAGCTTTGGCTAGTCGGGTTTATGATCTATGTGCTGAATACCACATTGTGAGATTCAAATTTGAGCAGATTGAGAATGAAAAATGGACGGTTTTGGTGAAAAGAATGTAAAATTAAGGTGAGGGCAGAGATGGCTGCACCCCTGCCCTGTGCCTGAAATGAAAGGTTTAAGCTCACACCAAAAGCTAGAAAGATGCGAATGGCTCTGTGCGAACGACACAGTTAACGCAGATTCCATGGGATTCTACTCTCGCTAACTAAGCAAAATCAGCCTCATTTGCGTTTGCTCAAGTTGAAATATTGGAACTTTGGTGTTATTTATCAGATTGGCAGAATACTCAAACGCAAATCACTCGAACGCGAGGCGTACCTTCAGGTGTGTTCTGAATGTGTGAACAAACCTTCAGAATCATAATGTATGAATTGTCTTCTTTACATTGGCTCATGTCATACAGAGGCATTGAAAAACTCATCAACCCGTACCCTAGTGGGTACGCAAGCAATCCTTCAGACACAACCTGGGATTAGTGTTCAAGACATTGAGTTAAATAAGTGGAACTACACTGCAAAGGAGAATAGGGTTAGCTAACACCAACCAAGGGGTATCTACCACCAACCGAAGGTTATGTGACACCAGCAGAGGGTTACCTAACACCAGCAGAGGGTTAGCTAACACCAGCAGAGGGTTAGCTAACACCAGCAGAGGGTTAGCTACCACCAGCAGAGGGTTACCTAACACCAGCAGAGGGGTAGCTACCACCAGAGGTTTACCTAACACCAGCAGAGGGTTACCTAACACCAGCAGAGGGTTAGCTAACACCAGCAGAGGGTTAGCTACCACCAGCAGAGGGTTACCTAACACCAGCAGAGGGGTAGCTACCACCAGAGGTTTACCTAACACCAGCAGAGGGTTACCTAACACCAGCAGAGGGTTAGCTAACACCAGCAGAACAAGGCACTTGGATCTCTTCAGGAGAAAAGAAAGCAGAGAGCTGAGATGATTCAAACCCTCTTCTTTCTTCATGAACTTCCCCTGAACACATCATCATCATCATCAACCCCCACCCTCACCCCTCCTTTATATGACCTCTAAATCTCTAAAAAATATTCTATCAGTAAATATATATAGGCGCACATACATGGGCAGATTTCTAGTATTTGGTATTAAAACAAAAGGGTTGTATTTGTTCCCTACTTTTGGTGAATGGACCTACATTCAGTTTGTGTCAGTGGGAGGGGGAGGCAGTGCTAAGAGGGGCCACTGGAGACCCAACAACCATAATTAGAGGCCCTTATTTTACCACCACTTGATTAAAAGTGGTGGTCATTAAAAGCTATAGAGCGTTCTGGAAGTAAATTTCCCATGCATTTGCAGCGTCCACTTTTCGTAAAATCATTATATAAAGAGTTTTAAGCCTGGAACCAAGTCAATCATCCGTCAAGGTAGTCGTGACCAGAAAACGTTTGATTCGGGGCAAAAAATAATTTGGAAAATGGAAGAAAAGGCAAAAGTACAAGAGTACTTGTACTTTTGTACAAGTACAACCATTGCGAAGTACTTTTCACAATGGTTCCAACCCAATAGTTTAGCGTGTTTCTCACATCTTATAACCTTTGTCATTATTATATTGTTTATATTGTTAATATAAGTTGTATCATATATTCTATGTGTAATCATGGTGGTAAGCGATCGAGTTCAGTAGCAGCAGAGTGTCTAATAATATGACTAGTCTCTGTAGACGGGCTCTGGTAGCAGTAGCAGTCATTCACTACCACGGGTGCAGTAAACGTTTCCTGGTAACGGCGAGCTCCACCAATCAGAGACATCGTGTCACACTTCAGGATTTATGGGTAGTGTAGTGATTTCAATGTCATCGCGAATAAAACATGTTTTTCTAAAAAACTAGATGTTACCCCGATTAACGTGTGGCTTCTACAGGAGCAAAAACCATTGATTCACAATATAACGGCGCATGGTACACATAATTTGGATGGTTATGACATTAAGGCTTTTAATCAAAATCTTGACGGGAAAATGAATGGGATTATTACTTCCGGAACCACACTGTTGCGCTCTATTACAAAATCAACTCTATGGTGACATCACGGGTGGGCATGTCTATTATTCCTAGGGTTGATTTTGAAATGGCTTCAAAAGTACACAAGGGCCTTTTAAAGTAACTCCTTCTAAAGTCACTCTTTTTCAAGTAACTCCTTTTAAAGTCACTCCTTTTAAAGTCACTCTTTTCAAAGACACTCTTTTTAGTCACACACTCTTTGCTCTACTCAAGAGTTCCATCTGTGTGCATGTTGGCCATCAACATGCCCATCACACACAGTTAACCAAGCCTCTAGTCCCCAAGCAAGGTCCGGTCCCCCAGCGGCCTGTTAGTGCTCCACACAGCAGGAGACAGAGCGTTAGCATGTTAGCACCCTGTGGAGTACATTATGTGGTTGAGGGTTGCAGCGTTGCGTAGCGGCGGTGGTGGTGGTGGTGCCGGTCCCCATGTCTGCTGGGGCCCAGCGTGGTGTGGGGGTAACATACGGAAGGGGGCGGCTCCTGGCCCTGGTTCCAGGACACCCTGGAAGAGCAGCGCTGGGTGGGGCTGCTGGAGGAGTACGGCCGCTCCCCCTGGCTGAGGTTCCTCTGGCGGTCGCGGACTAGTGCCCTCTGGTGGCGCTTCATGCGCTCCAGCTGCTCCTCAGCGCTCATGCGGCCCCGGGTCTGGCAGGGGGAGGTGTGGGCACCGTGTGACACTGCACATGTCTGGTCCAAGGCACTCTGGGGCCTCTCCTGTGGTGGGGGGGAGGGATACATACAAAATTAGTACCGTAATTAGTAATTAGAGTGTTTTGCATGAAAGGGCGTTCTACTTCATTCCTACTGACTGCCAGAGTTACGTCCTACTGACATACCTCCAGTGCTTCAGCACTGGAGGTATCCCCCTGGGCTCTCAGGTCAAGTGTGTATACCAATGTAGTCAAGTAGATGGATGACATAGTCAACTGGATGACGTAGGGCGCTATCCCCCTTCATCCTGAAGTTTGTCCCTTCTCACAGAATTTCGCTGGTTCGCAGGTTGAAACGTAAACAAACTGTTGGATTAACTGGTCTCTCTTTGCGCTAGATGCCTTGCAACCAGACGATTAGGACTACGGATCATTGGTTCTCCAGAGGCTGCGACTTACCAAACCAGCTGCGATTAGGCTGGACACCTTGAAATCAGTTTTCCCAGATTCAAGCCTCAACCCTTCTAAATGCTGCGCACTGTAGAGGTCCTCCAGGCGATTACGCCAGGAAATTCATGTCAATAGGACGAAGAACGTATGCTTTCACATTCTGATGGCGCAGCAGTACAGGCAGTTCCTGCTGTTTGCATTCAAAGGCCAGGCCTTTCAATTCAAGGTGCTCCCGTTTGGCCTTTCTTTAGCCCCACGGGTCTTCACAAGATGCATGTGGGCAGCTCTGTCCCCAATGCAGGGCCTTAGTGTTCTTCCTTATCTAGCCGAATGGCTTGTCTGTGCCCAGACAGCAAGAGCTACCTCCCACTAGGCCATGGTGTTCCTCGGGATGGCATTGGACTCCCGGCAGATGATTGCTTCTCGGTTGTTGCAGTGAGTAGACGACTCAGTATTATTCTTTGATTTCAGAATGGCAGGGAGTTGCCGTAAAGCCTCACGCTGACAACAGCCTCAGCAGTGATACTGCTGGGCCTCCTACAGCTGCGCCCCCTCCAGGTATGAACGGACTACATCTGGACCCCAGGCAACACAGGCACATAAGGGTCAGGGTGTCCAGTGCCTCCTCGCACTCCGGCAATGGAGGAGCAGTTGTTTATCTGACCACAGGTGTTGACACCTCCGCCTCTGGTTGGGGAGCGGCATACCCCTGAAATCTCCAATAAAGACGTGATAATACAGTACCAAAATGTGCTCCCCATATTCTTACAGTGTACGGAGTAGTGGTATCAAATAATGTGATTCTGTAGTGGGAGCATCGTTTGATAGAGGCAATTGGTCTGCAGATCAAATACGCTACCAAACACATAAGGTAGCATTATTTGATAGGGTAGCATGATTCAATACTCTGAAAAGGCAGCATACATTGGCAGAACAATGTATTCAGGGGTACAGTATGTGTATTTTACACCACTACTACACCAAGATCAATCGATCAATAGTGTCATCATGTGCATGCGCAGGACTACTAGGTAGCACAATTTGATAGGTAGCATTGAACCGGCATGTCAGTCCCAATAGATTTAAACTGTATTCCAATTGGTGAGGTGCCCCAGCATTGCTCTGTGCCCATTATACTGGTTCTTACAGGAATGGTTAGATGCCAAGCTGGCAGTCTCTACCCTGAGGGTCTACATGGCTGCTATTCCAGCGCAGCACTTTAGGGTGGGGAACCAGACGGTGGCCTCACACAGCCTTGTCACCCGTTTCTTAAAGGGGGCTCAGTGGCAGACGCCCCCACAATTAATGAGGGCTCCCTCATGGGACTTGCCATTGGTGCTGGAAGCTGGAAGCTCTAGTGATTACATCCAAAAAGCGGGTGGGGAAGCTCCACGCCCTATCTGTGAGCCGGGCTTGTAGATGGAAAGCTGATGGTTCAGGGGTGGCTCTGTGGCCAAACCCCTTATTTTTTACTCAAGAGGATGCCTGCCTCTCAGGCCAATCAGTGCGTCATGCATGGACTCACCCTGGCTGCCTGGCTTCCTCCAGGTCCTCTCCTCAGAGTGACGTTAGAGGAGATGGAGGTGGACTGGTTCAGCCCAGAGGAGAACAGACCTGAAACAGCCAGGAACCGTTTGGACCACACAACTTCATGAATTTAAAGTATAACTGAGTAACTATCAATGGATAGTAAAGGAGCTTTAAGGATTATTTTCATTTTGACGTTTGATGTTGAATTTTGCACATTAATAGATGCTAAAGGTTTTTTAGGCCGAAACATAAATGATCACATTCATCTGATATTTCCTCACGATACGCTAGCTGCCCGCCCCATAAGGCTGTCAAAAAAACGCATCTCTGTGGGTAGCCTGTGCTCCGAGATCACACACAATAACAAGTGACCACACCAAACCATAATAAACATTGATCCAACCAATCACAGACAAGGGGCAGGTAGCTAGCGTGAGGAAATATCAGATGAATGTGATCATTTATGTTTCGGCATAGAATTGCTGATACAACCTTTAACACTCTATGAAGTGGTGAATGTTGTACATTAATCAGTGTTTATACTCTATGTAGTGGTGAATGTTGTACATGTATAGGTGTTTATACTCAATGAAGTGGTGAATGACTTGGTACCTTTGTCTGAGAAGGAGGGGGTGTCCGGGTCCGACCCAGCGCTGCTGCGGCCCATCACTGGGAGCTCTGGTTCACTCAAATACGACCGCAATTCAACCTGCAACCAAGCAACAAACCAAGAGAACCTCACCCTTAGAGCCACAGCAGGAGGGCAACACTCAACATTCCTCAGCTAAATGTGAGGGGCTTTTATTCTAAAGGTGAAAATTCATGAAACCCTAAAAGCACCGTGATGATCATCAGATTAAGGAAACATGCCAAGATGCAATACTGGCTTCGCCAATCGCAAGGCTACAGCCGGTTTCTCCTTTTAAGGATCAATTCTGGGTCAGAACTTTTTACCTCGCATTATGTTCTGGGCCGTGTGATTGGCTATTCTCTGAATTCGCTCCGCCCACTGCACATTTCCACTGCCCGGGCCTCGTGGTGAAGGGCAGTCATGGCAGATTTTAACATTTGGCACATTTTTCTTGGGTGCAACCTACATACTCAGCTCTGCTGCTCATCCCGACAAATGCATGTTCCTTATGTATGTATCTGTAATGGAGCAAACAGGACAACTCCTTTTGATGGGACTGAGGCCAAGTAGAGATTGTGAGTGTTTCCATAACAGTAATTACTCTCATGAATGCCTGAGGGACCCCTAGGGGACCCAAGAAGGCCTCCAGTACCCCAGGACCCCCCAGGACCCCCCAGGACCCCCAGGTTACCTTACAGTCCCCGTTGATGGGGTACTGCCCACTCTCCCGATCCCGCTTCCTCTCGTCAGACTGCCTCTTCAGCCCGCGGACCGACGTGTGGCGGACCACCGCCGCCGCCTCCCTGGGGAGGGGGGGCACGGCAGGGGGCGTGTCCTCGTAGTCGTAGAGGTTGGGTAGGGGGGGTCGTGGGGGGGCACTGTCCTCCACCTGGGGGGGCTGCAGCATGAGGACATTTACACTCTGTTTGTAACACTAGAACACCTCCTATCTCCTCACTGAGCCAACCTGAGGTAAGGAACATGTCACTAGGAAGTGAGATCATTAGGGGGGGGGTTACTGACCCAGTGCTCTGCAGTGCCGTGAGGGAGGGAGAGCAGGCCAGGGGGGGAGGAGCAGCAGGGAGGCTGGATCAACACTCCTTCAGACAGGGAGGGCACCAGCTTCCTCTCTGGAACAAAGGGGGAGGAGGATGTTTACATCCTGAAGGTTACATCCTGATGGTTACATCCTGTTACATCCTGATGGTTACATCCTGTTACATCCTGATGGTTACATCCCTGGTCTGGAAGCTTTTAATATACACTCTTCTTTTGATAGAAAGGACAGACACATGGTCATATACAATTACAATATGTATTCATCAGCAGATGACTTCAAATCAAAATATGTTCTTGTTCTCTTCAGAATGCTTTGTGTCTGTAGACTCCTGATGATCACTTAATTTATCTAATTCTATAATGTCAAGGTTAACTATGCGTTGCGGACATTTATGCTGGTAATATTACAGAACCAGTTGTGTCTCCTTCTGCTGAGCGAATGCTCATGTTCTGTTCTGGAGGCTAAATCTTTAGAAATACCACTCTCAAATTCCTCTCACAAAACAGCATACAGTGCATACTTAATACTTAATAAATACTCAGCGTTTCCCACAGACCAGGTAGCAATGTGTGGTGCTCCCATTAACTTTTATGCTCTAGATTAAATTTGGGGGGGGTTCTAGAGAGAGCCGTCTCTTGTCATTTTTGTCACTTTCGGTTTCGATTCACGCAACCCGCATTCCTATCAATCAATCAATTAGTGGCACTCGGTTTTATTGTGTGGCGCAGCACCACACAATGGCCTTTGTGTGGGAAACACTGCATACTTAAACCTTAATACATATAATACTTAAACACAGTTTCAATGTTGAGTCAATGTTTCAAATGGATATGAATATCTTAGTTTATTATTTCAGCATTTATATTGTAACTTTAACGTTCTAAACATCCATGCATACAATCCTCATGATCTGACTTCCCCATCTCCCGTGTCCCCCCATTGAGATGGTTTGGGGATCCCACCTGATCCCACCTGATCCCACCTGATCCCACCTGATCCTACAAGATCCCACCTGATCCTACCAGATCCCACCTGATCCCACCTGATCCCACCTGATCCTACAAGATCCCACCTGATCCTACCTGATCCTACCATATCCCACTTGGTCCTACCTGTGGACAGACTGGGTGGGGGTCCTACCTGGGGACAGACTGGGTGGGGGTCCTACCTGGGTTCTGGACCGACTGGATGGTGATCCTGTGGTTGGCTTTATTGCTGCTCAGTCCGGCCATCACATCCTCGATCCTCCACAGTTCACGCTTCAGCTCCGTCTTCTCCTGCTGCAGGAAACACACAACACACTGTCATTAATACACAACACACTGTCATTAACACGCAACACACTGTCATGAAACACACAACACACTGTCATTAACACACAACACACTGTCATGAAACACACAACACACTGTCATGAAACACACAACACACTGTCATTAACACACTGTCATGAAACACACAACACACTGTGATAAAACACAGAACACACTGTCATTAACACACTGTCATGAAACACACAACACACTGTGATAAAACACAGAACACACTGTCATTAACACACAACACACTGTCAGTAACACACAACACACTGTCATGAACACACAACACACTGTCATTAACACACAACACACTGTCATGAAACACACGACACACTGTCATTAACACACAACACACTGTGATGAAACACCTTTAAACGAATCATCTTACACGCAACACCTTAGTGTACTATCTCTGAAGCTTTAAACATTAAGGCTCAATCAACATTTTCTGTCCCTTTCCAAAGGCTTCCCTAAGGTGGTGTGGTGGGGAGGGGAGGCCCCAGGTGGTTCCATAAGGTGGTGTGGTGGGGAGGGGAGGCCCCAGGTGGTTCTGTGGTTCATACCTGGGTGGTGGAGCTGTGGTTCATGTGCGCCTGCATGGCCTTCCTCAGCTGCTCCACCGAACTCTCCAGACTCACATACTCCTGCCAGGCCCCAGACATCTCCTGCAACACACACAAGAGATTCAAGATTCAAGATTCAAGATGTTTTTATTGTCATATGCACAACAATGACAGAGCAGTCGCTGGCAATGAAATTCTTATGTCTTGGGCTCCTCCAATAGTGCAAATAGTGAAGACTTAAATATATAAAATAAAAATAAGTAAAAAGAACAACAATAAC
>OMLJ01102675.1:0-21391 GCA_900302595.1 Gadiculus argenteus
TAACACAATACAAATAAATGAGATTACCAAGTAATCTAGGCCTATGTGAACAAATCAGCACCACTTGGCTGTCATTATTGTGCAAAGATTTGTTTAAATCAAACTGAAAAGATTCTCTTGTAGGCCATCCATGAAAAAAATTGTAAAATGAAATACAACAAATAATAATAAAATTAATAATAAAAAAAATACTCTCAAACAAAATAACCCCCCCATAATCCCTTTAACTTTAAGTTGTTTACAGGTTTTTCGCAAGGAAGACCAGCCTGTCTACTGTCTCTGGTTGAGACATGTGGGTTGAGGGTGTGTGGTTCTGCTGGACCATAGATCGGTAGTGGTGGAATAATAAACCGTGTTTTGAAGCTGCTCTGCGACGCTAGCTCTTGTTTGATTATATAAATTGGGCAATGCAACTGCAATACGAAATACTTTCGGCTGGGCAGTTGATATTTCGGGTCCATGGTTTGCAGCATCTTAATGAGTTTTTTCTACGGTATAGATGGGGACCATATCTTTTGCGATGTAATATGTCACCGCATCTATGACCGCCTGCCACCGGGGTCCTTTCTTGTCATAAGGAATGACTGTTGAAAATGCTGCTGCCAAGGTTATCTGCTTTTTTGCAAGCGCTTTGTGGCTTGAGCTGGCATCTGCCTCTCTTACGCCGCGTTCGCACCGAAAGCGGCGGACCGGCGCGCCTCCATGCAAAGTCAACGTATAGACGCGTCCCAGGCGCTAGTCTCCTGGGATGCGGAATAAGTGCTGGAATAAGTTGGTTGTGTTCCCTTGTTTTACAGCGATCGACTTTCTACAAACCTTACACAGAATAGTTGTTTGTTCTTGTCTGACTGCTTGAACCCGAACCACTTCCATACAACTGAAGTAGCACCATTTTTAGGAATTAGTGCATCTTCATCTATGTTGACATCGTGGACATCTTTATGTACGTCTGTCGGGGGCACGCGTCCTGGAAAGTTACAGAGTAGGCTACGGAGTCCCTTAAAGCAAAACAAATCTGCGGAGTCTAGAACTTTTTTTAAATCGCGATTTTTCGGTTTAGCCATTTCACAAACCGTAGGAAAGTAAATATGCAAATTAATCGTTTAAACCGAGAAAATCGCCCAGCCCTAATTGTACTTGCTAATGCTATTTTCTTATCATTGTTTTTTTTTATTTGGCTTCATTGACAAACGCCACACTTGTATCCAACCTATAGTATAACACAAGTTGTCGATCTACTTGACGGCATCCGCTGCTCATCCCTTCCTCTGCTGTGCGAGCGCATCATCGAGGTGCCCGTCAAGGATTGGCTGGTGGCGCCGGCTCGCCAAAAAGACGGGGACTTCTGCACAAGGAAGTCTCCCCTGTTCAACGAGGACAAAAAGGAGCTACGTGGAGTGGAGGAGAAAGGTGAAGTGAAGGAAGTTCAATACAGCTTTTTGACGTGAGAGGTGTGTGTTCTCCATAGAGTTGCAGATGCCGTTACTGGAAGCTTAGGAACACGCAGATTGTGTTTCTTCTAAATGTCTTGTGTTTCAGGAGAGTCGACCACTGCTAACGATGCTCGGCCCTTTGGAAGCGTCCCCTATATTAGCAGACCACACCCGGAGCAATTGAGCCACACTGGTAACAAACCATTTGAATCCACCAGTTCATAAAATGTGCGATATTGCACGATCATTTCATGATTTTAAATTACTTTTGTTTTTCACTTTCAGCATTCCTGGTAAAACTACGGAAATATGTACAGTAGCCTCTTTGCAAATTACTGTTCATTGTACACTAATAAATGACTTGTGACCTATAACCCTTAATTTTTGTTTAGATGCGTATACATCAAACAAATATCCAGGCACAGACATTGCCACATGAATATGGAATAGTTGTTTTGTCTGGCGGCACTATGGCATAGGGAGGTTTTGTATGAGACACAATAATGGCACAATTGACTAGAGACAAAACAAGACCATACTAGAGTTTTCTTTCCGTCTGTACTCCCTTCTGTAACCCTCCGCTAGAAGAATAATCCCAAAACCACACACATGCACCACAACATTAAGGTATTCACAGTATCTGTGGATACCTATTGTTATTGTGAGGTTGAGGTACTTTTTATTTGGGAGTTCCTGAATCTCAGCAGTGGAATATTAAATGTTTTGGCATAGTGGGCACTATGATTCGGTCAGTTAAAACGATCAGCATGTCCGCCTGATTGATTTAAAATTCAGAAACTGGTGTACATTACTTATTTTGCATGCTGAAAATGTTACCCATTGGACCCATAATGTTGGTCTGTGATAATTCTGGAAAAACTTCCAATTTTCATAATAGACAGTCAAAATTACCTAAAACTTCGAACACATGGTCCGAAATTCAGCTGAATGATGAAACTTGCCATGCACATAAGATGGCCCCTCCCTTAACATGTGTAAAGTTTGGTTCCATGACGTCATAGTAATTCCTCATAAGCGCATTGCACCAATTTGCCTATAGGGGGCCCAAATTCACACAAACTGCATTTACTATTAACCCACGGCGTGTGTGTCTGAGTGTGCGTTTGTGTTCGCACGTGGGTTTGACTCAACCCTTGATTCCCTTGCAAAGGGGGGCTGCTGTGAATAGAATAATGCAATCAAAAATAAGTAAAGGCTATAAGGAGTACGGCTGGTGATTTTGTAGCAGGTGATACAGCTTGCGTATTTCAAACAAAGCACAATACTGAAAGTAGGGCAGGGTCCAAATTTATATAGAGCCTTTATTTAACACTTACAAAGGCGGGCTGTGTCATTTTCAAAGCCAGAGTGTAATCAAAACTGCCCATAAAGTACCAGTGTAAGACAACGTCCTAGGACCTGTGGTCAGAGCCAATATAAATATTAGATTATATTATTATATTATTCAAATTATTATTCCTTCATAAACACGCATCAAGGAAGTGTTTACAAATAATAGTAGCTTTGACTGAGCGGATATTCTGCTGTGAACGAAACCTGACGTTCCTGATGATGGCCTATTCATGAGTAACCATGGGGAATCCCAGACAAGAATAACACATGTAACCCTAAACCAAACAAAGTTGTGCTCTACTCTTCGTTTATCCAATCCATGGAGGCATCATGAGTAGACCCACTGCCAGAATCACGCCCTTAAAGGAAAAATATATCCAAAATGTCATTAGTCTGGTCAAGTTTTAGTTCAAACTAAAACACGGTCAACTATTTACTTTATGAAAAGCTGTGTGTATGTAAACCATGATCAACTATGTGGCACCCTGTTTGAGGGGTTGATCTCCTAAGCACAGTTCTTACTCAGTTTTTCTTTGCAAGTGTTTTCATGGTTGGATCCTTACTGGGAGGAACCTCAGTGCGTCTGCAGGTGGAGCGCTGGGCCTGGCCTCTGGCCTTGCGGGCCTTCCCATTGGGTGGCTTAGCCTTGGGCGGCGTGGCCTCCACTTCCAGCCAGAGCGCAGCGTCGAGGCTGGGGGTCGTAGCGGAGGAGGACGAGGAGGAGGAGAAGATGACCAGGCTTCGACAGAATTTGGCCCCGTGCCCACACAGGGTGCATGGAGCAGGAGCCGCAGAGGGACCCCGTGGCATGCACACCTGATCTCGCTGGCCGTTATGCCGCCGGGCGCCACTGTGGTGCTCCGCCCTCTCTCGTTGCCACAATAAGTGGGATGGCGTGATGGCGATGACCTTGGAGTGGGGGGAATAACAGAGGGAGCTCTCATATTATTAAAATATATTATAAATCACAGGTAACAATGGGTACTCTGAAATGAAACTCTGAAATACAGAACTCACTTCAACTCGGTTGGTTTTCTTTTAGCTGATACATTTACTGTGGCATGCCTACCTCCTCGCAGCAGCGCTTGCTCACAACACCTCTGTATTCCATGCGAGCCCAGAGTTTGTCGCGCTGCTTGAGGAAGTGTGGGAAGTGCTTCCTCCAGCTACTGCCCAGTGCCCAGGGGAATATCTCATACTTGTTCTCCTCCTCATCCTCCTCCATGGTGTTGGCAAGGTAACTGTCGTGTAAGCATCTTAGTTCAGCATCTGCTATATCGCCCAAAAAACATTGAATAGCTATAGCTATCCTGATGCTGGAAAAATATCTAATATAACTTGATCAACAGGTTGAACTTACAGAGCAATGAAAAAGTTTGTTCTGTTGTGTTCACTGATGCTGAAGTGAGCCCGTTTGAAGTAGATAAAGGTCATGGCAAGGAGATACTAGTGTGTCAGAAGCAGGGGCAGAAATACAGTTAAAATCTGTAGATTGTGATCCCAATACAGCTTTAGGAGTTTGGCAAGTACCTTGTCTGTGACTTTACAGCAACAGTCCCTCCACAGAAAGTCTTGAATGAGGTCATCATCTGCAACCAAACCCAGTCATTTGTGATTAGGTCTCTACAAGATTAACATTTTAAATTGATCATTGAGTCAAATGTATGAAGCTACATTATGGACATTTGCCAAAACAGCTGTGTTTGATTAAACATTATTTCGTACATTATCCACGATGGGTTAATAATCCAGGACACAAAAGGTATGATGACCAAAATAAACAAGGGATTTAGGGTATTGAACAATAATACTCATTCTTTGTAGTAGAAAAGCCATTCACCAAAAATTGTAAAGAAGGCGGCCATCTCCTTTTGCTGTACAACAAGTTTCGGCCCCGAGATAACTTTGGCACGATACATCTCATGTTGACACTGACTTGGCTGGCTCTTGCCTGCTGGACCCTGGGCATCTTGTCCATTGGGTCTTTTAAGACGGAGACTTCTCTTGATCTGCAGGGAATATGCATTGTTGGGCTTGGTGCGTACGGTTACCGAGGGCGGGGTCTGGCACCATCTCAGTGTGTGTTTCTTCATGCTGCCTCAGTTTGGATGCTTTTTTTTTTAGTTGTGTTTTTTACCACTGAGGATTGTTTTGTTTCTGGAAGGAAATAAGGGAGACATCAAAGTGAACCTGTTCACCAAGTGGTTGAACTGAATGGGTGTCATTCCAAGTGAGTTTGACACACACTAATGCCAGTAAGCAGGTATGCAGCAGAGCATCTCCAACAATAGGTCTCTGTTCGTCACCTGTCACCCAGCTGTCTGCCCTGGCAGCTCGTCAGCGAGCTGACGTCAATTAGACGGCCACACGTTTTAAAGCACATATCACAAACAAAGGTATTTGCTAAACGATTTAATTTAGATACAGCTCAATGTATTTTTATTGTAAGTGCCTTGACCGGTCTTCTAGGACTACGTGTTACCGCGTTCTGGGCAGCACGGCTAACTTAACCACTGGGCAGAGCACCGGAGAGGTACCTAGTGGATATCACTCATTGTCGTTCTTACCTCTGCTCTGAAGGTTTATAGTGAACGCCGTGGTTCTATGGCTCCAGGGAGGGAGGTTACGGCTAGGTACGGCTAGGTTTGGCCCAAAGTAGAGAGCATTGACAGAGCGGTTCTCTGTTGTGTTTAGTAACTGCGGCACCTGCATCCACACGTCTTGTCCTCGTGCGCTTGTGTATGTGTGCGTGCGTCTCTCTCTCTCTCTCTCTCTCTCTCTCTCTCTCTCTCTCTAAAAATAATATGAATGGTTTATTTTGGTATGATGAAAAAACAAAATATATATTTTTTCTGGCAACATTAAATGATTTTAATGATAATTATATATTTTGCCTCTTGTCTTTCAGCCAACCGGGAAGCAATCTTTTTTTTCCAAACGATTTCCCTTTCAGAGAAATGTGGGTGTGGAAAAAGAGGTTTAAAATGCTGAACCTGTCAGGTTTCACCTGGTTTCACCATTTCCTATTTGTCCCACATTGTGAAAGCATCACTCTTAATTGTACAATGTTACTGCAGGTCAACTTGCTCGCACTAATTTGGGCTCTTTTAGCGGGCCACGTGTCATGCTGTGATTGTGGTGCCAGAGCGCCAGGGGACATCATCATTGGAGTAATAAACGCCGTCCACTCTAAGGTGCAGAACCTGGAAGGGCGAATTCAAGCAGAGAGATTCAACTGTACAGGGTATGTCTTCAATTTTATTTTTTAATTTTGTTTGTCAGTCTTTATTTCCTTGATAGCAAATGCAGTTGATTACAGATGCATAATCAGACAGATATGTGTTAGCATGCTTCACATGCAGTTAGCAATAATTCATAAGAAAATGGAACATTTATATTTTTGTCATGGTATAGGCAGCTATAAGGCAAATGCTTCACCTTTTAGGATCAAAGCAAGTCATTGCATTTAAATTATATCCTAGATCCTATTAAATAAATGTCACGTGTATTATATTTATTTAGATTTCATCATGTATATGTTCCTACTGACCTTATTTATTATACAGCCATACTTACATTTGTATGCTTAGTTTGATTGTGTTAGAGGCAGATTTAAAGGTTGAATGATAAACGTTTGTGATTAAAAACTGTGATATGTTCAAAACAAGATGAGATTACGTACAGCTGGGGAAAATGTGAAAAATGTCTAATTTGAACGCATTCTGCATTTTCTCATTCAGGTTTGACTTGGAATCATTTGTGGAGACCTTAGCTGTCATTCACACAATCGACACAATCAATGACTCTGGCTTCCTTCCTGGCATCCGTCTTGGCTATTTGGTCTGTGATACATGCTCAGACGCCAGCAAAGGAGTCCAAAATGCCATCCATATGTTGGCCATCAACCGAACCAAGTCTTTCGGATGTGACTTGACAGAGCGACCATTAGTTAAAGCAATCATTGGGGCACGTTATTCAGAGGTATCTACTGCTGTGGCCAGACTTCTGGGCATCTATATGGTTCCCCAGGTGAGCATAAAGAACTAACATGGCATCTTCTCTCAATTACATTTGAACAATTGTGACACAAGTAACAACAAAGTGTTTTGGATTCTTTTGAAGGTAAGTGCTACGTCATCTGCAAAGACTCTGGATGATGTGTTACGATATCCGTCCTTTTTGCGCACCATACCTAGTGATGTGCATCAGACCCACGCCATAGCCCAGCTCATGGCCCATTTTAAGTGGAACTGGGTGGGTGTCGTATCCGGTGACGATGACTACGGGAGAGACGCTCTCCATGACTTCTTAAAATATGCAGAAGATGCAAAAGTTTGTGCTGCCTTTAACGAGGTCATTCCGCAGTACCTGGACCACCCTGAGAGCGAGCGACGGATTAGCGAGGTGGCTGCTCGCATCCAGTCCTCCAATGCGCGGGTGGTCCTGCTCATCATGAAGGGGCAGCTGGTGGAGCAGCTTTTTAAGGTGATGATCAGCAAGGGGATTTCCAGGACCTGGATTGCCAGTGATTCCTGGTCCCAGTATAAATCGGTGGCTGAAATGAGTGGGATCAATACGATAGGAGACGTCTTTGGAATTCGGTTCATCACAGGACCCAACCCAGGTTATGAGCATTTTCTCACCAATCTCTCGCCTGGCCCGGGGGCTGTGAACAGGTTCATCGAGGAGTACAAGGATCTGAGGTTTGCATGTACTCCAGAGGTTCAACAACACCAGGATTGCCTCAAAGATAAACCCGCAGACCAGTGTCCCTTACCTGACTCTCTGAAGCTGAAATCGAAAGATGCTTGTGTGCTACCAGACCCTCAAAAAGCAAATGATGATTTTCTGGCTCAGGCTCCTGATCAGACGTATGGTTATAGATTGGCTACATGGTCAATAGCGTACGCTCTGCGGTCTCTTCTCCAATGCAACACAACTATATGCACCGGAGAGAGGGACTTTAAACCTGGCAATGTAAGTATTTTTCAATGCTAATTTGGTAATGGAAGACTGACATAGTGCAGGATTAATCTTGTAATGTGAACATGTAATGTGTTATCAACATTTAATCAGACACTTTTGGTTTCTTTTGGTTTCAGCTTCTCCTTGGAATGAAGACAGTAAATTTCACCCTTGACAACAGGCAGTTTTATTTTGATAAATCTAGCCTTGCAACTGGCTATGAATTAATCAACTGGGTGAAGAGACCAAAAAAGAGGCATTTTGAAGTTATTGGAGGGTACAATGTGGCGAAACGCACTCTGGGTATTGAAGAGAAAATCATCGAATGGCATACTCCAAACAAAACTGTAAGACTGGCTACAACAACTTTACAGAGATAACGTTTGTTTCTTTCTTTAATTCTTGCAATGTTTGTAATATTTGTATATTTTTGATTTGTATTTTTTCAGATCCCTGAGTCAAAATGTTCACAGTCTTGTCCACCTGGAACATTTCAAAAAATCTCTGTGATATTCTGTTGCTTCAACTGTAGTGAATGTGAAGAGGGAACCTTCACCAATGATTCTGGTGAGAATATATTTGTATATTTGTATTTGTGTATTTGTATTGAAACAAGCAACCATACAAAATACTAAAATAACATTTTCTTTACAGATCTTCCCAACTGTCTAAAATGTCCTGGGGAAACTTGGTCCTTGAGGGGTTGGAAAAAATGTTATCAAAGAACTGAAAGTTTCTTAAAATGGGACGATCCCTTTGCTATTTCCTTGCTTGTTGTCACAGGGATAGGACTTCTTTTGCTATTTTCCATATTCGTCATCTTCCTGAATAAGCGTAGTAGTGTCATTTTCAAAGTGGCAGGTGGAGAAATTGTCTTTGTCATGATGGCTGGGCTAGCAGTTAGCTTCGGCGCAGTGGTCTTGTTTGTTAGCAAGCCTACAGATGACATTTGTAAATCCCGCCAAACTGTGTATGGCCTTGGTTTTACACTGTCTGTCTCTTGTATTTTAGTCAAGGCTTTTCGCACCTTTCTGGCTTTCCTCTTTGACATGAACCAGCAACATATGCTGAAAAAACTATATAAACCGGTTGTCATTGTTGTGTCTGGCACTGTAATTCAAGGCCTTATTTGTACTTTCTGGTTGATCTTTGATGCCCCTAAAGTTGAGGAAGAAATCTCAAGGCAAAGCATGGAGATTGTGTTGCAGTGCAATGAAGGATCCAACTGGGGATTTGGCATCATGCTCTCTTATATTGCACTGCTTGCCAGCATCTGTTTCCTCCTTGCCCTCAAAGGTAGGAAGGTTCCACAGCGCTTCAATGAAACCGGTTACATAATTTTTAGTATGATTATCTATCTATTTGTGTGGGTCTGCTTTATCCCCATATATGTAACCAAAATTCAACAGCGCCCTGCAGTCCAGGCCTCTGCCATTGTTGTCTCCAACTTTGGAATTATTTTCTGTCATTTTTTCCCTAAGTGCTACATGATGCTTTGCAAGAAGAAGCAAGACACAGACAGGCGGTCATATTTAAAAACTGTACGCAACTTTTCAATCAGCACAATAAGCAATGAACTGTCGTATACCCCTGATTCTGGGCATGGATCTGATGTTGAAAATTCATTTGAGAAGATTGATTTAACAGATGCTGGGGCAAGCACCCCAAAGTCTTTCAAACCCTCTGCTATAACAATCAAGGCGGAGTCCCATAACACTGGCATTTCATCATCAAATCAAATAAGGCAACGGCAGCGATCAAAGTCCCTTTGAAATAGTTTTACTCAGAAATTAGTAATCCACCTTTTTCAACTGAGAATTCAACTAAAATAACATGTTTTCTACTTACTGTAACAACCAAATGTTTTTACTGCATGGTGAACAGAAAACATACAGGAAACAGCATATTTCCTCCTTAGTCATCCTCAACAAATAGCGTACAAATAGCAACAAATAGCGTAATCAATTCTGTCTATACATTAACTGTAAAATACCTTTAAGATACTGTTGAGGATTGTATTAATGGCCAGACAGCAAATATGTTTTACCTTCATCCTGTTATTATCCCCCCCCCTCTGCTAAACAACTCTATCCCTCCACTAGTCTATCCCTTCACTAGTCTTGAGGAGTTGATCGAACTATTTAAGTGTATTTACCTTAATCCTGTTCTCATCTTCCTCCCTGTCTGAGCTCTCCAACCCCAAATGGCCGTTGTCTCACAGCCCCATGACAGATCGCCCCCTTTGTGATGAATTAAGGAGGAATAATATTTGGAGAGTACGCAGGATTAACACGCAGAAGGCCAGAATTGAAGTAACAAAGGAAGGTGGTTGTTTTGGGTTTCCTGCGTAAGCCCACGAATAAAGTGTTGAACATTGGCTCTAAACACATCTTGGCTCTATTGTCTATTTGGTACAACGGACTGGAAACTTGCCCTTGATTTGATCACATACCTCTACAATACCTCATCTATACCCTGTCCTACTGTAAACTGTGCACTAGTCAATAAACAACTTAACTTCATTGTGTTTTTTGTGAGTTTTCTTTGTCATTGTAGCATAGTAAAAACAACTTAATGTGGCATGGGGTTCTATCACAAACAGCCTTTCATTGTAACTTCATACAAATGTACATAAAATTGACATAATGAAATGTACTATATCATTTTGAACTAATGTATTAGGTGGTACACATCAGGCACCTCAACATAGTGGTTAGGATAGTTTTTTGCATATTATGTTACATTTACAAAAAAACATGTATATATTAGTATTAAAATTACTGCTATCCTAAAAAGGGACATGTTTTTGTGCCCTGTGCCTATTGATAGCGACGTGCAGTCAGTCCTCATTACCTAAATGGGCTTATAGTCTTACAAGTAGGTGAGTTGCACGCTTTAACGTGACATGTGCACAGTGAGGGGTTAAGTAAAAGCCTCCCTAATCCTTTTAGCTGCGTGTGCTTAACCAGGCACACACGGATGTGTTTTGCTACATGCTACATTGAAATATTAAAGGAATGAAAAACAAATGATGACGAATAATATACAGATTTGCTTTCCTCATCTATGGATTCTAAGCAGAGACATTGAAGACATTTTTTTCCTTTGGGGGATGAGCTTATATAATGCAGAGAGCATGGAAGGCTGAACAACCGAAGCCATCTGAAGATGACAGACCCAGCAGGTGGCTAAGGACCTTGTCTATTGTTTCGGGCTGCTCGCAACATGTTTTACCCTGCTGTATTGTGACCCTACCGTGAGATAACCAGTACCTTGTGTGCATACAATGGGCTGTTCTCCATCAAAAGGTAAAGCTTTTGGGACTTATGGCTCCTTCAGGAGGGGTAGAGCATTGCTACCCGGGACAGAGGATGCTAGTCCTGGAGAATTCCAGCGTGCAGAGACCAGAGATTTGTCCATATCAGCAGATGGAGATACGAAAGACAGAAAACCGGCCACCGGCCCAGTCCAGTCATCACAGAGAGTCATCACATCTCTGTCCTCGCCGCAGAAAAGGAGAACTGGTTTGTCAGATCCGCCTCAAGAAGTGGTCCATTTAGATCATTCAGGAAGTCAAGCAACAAGCAACACTCCGGTGGCGAGGGGGAAACAGAAGTCAGTGGAGAAAGATACAACGGACAAAAGGTTGGGCAAGAAACCAAAGAAAATCAGCACAGGTGTTAAACCTGTAAAAAAGAAGGAGAAAGAGAAAAAAGCCATTCTCTTAGAGCAGAAGGTAGACTTCCCAGAACCTCTGGTGAAGGCTCACCAGGCTGCTTATGGTTTTTTAAACCCAAGTATAGAAAAATATGACATTCTACTGGGACTCTTGGAACAGGCCACTCAGACCCAGGTTTCTGTGCAGCCTATGGCCGCCTTCATGCTCATGCGTTATGAGGAATTAAATCGTGGCTTGGAAGCAATGGCTTACGAAGGAGAAAAACTCCTGAAGGAAAATGGTGAGCATCTGGCTTGGCCTTGTCCAATGAAAAAACCCTCATCTTCTTCTCCTGTGAAGCCAGGCTCTGCCAATGTTGACCCCCCACCAGATTTGCTGCAGCAGCTGCTCCAGTACACCACACAACGGATGCAGAATGTGTGCCAGACTGTTGGGGGAATTGGGGATTCCGCTTTGGAGGAGGCCGTGGAGTACTTTGCATCACTCTCTGAGCTCTTAGAAGAAAAACTGCACTTCAAGCGTGCAACGGATGCTAGGCTAATGCAACTCCTCACACGGATTGAAACAGCCTCGCTGCGTAAGCCTGGACCAGAGGATTCGGCTCTCTTTAGCGAGGACAGTGGTATCGGGGCCGAGAGCGAATCCCTGGCTGGATCTGAAAGGCGGCTTAGGAGAGAAAGCTGTGAATCTACTGAAACAAATAGAACTACTAGTAGCAGTCCCATTGTGAGGCGAAGACTTGCAGGTAAAAAAAGTTTGAGTGGGTCACTCACGTCCATAGATTCTACGTGTACAATAATGGCCAAGGAACTAAATGACACAGAATCAATCCTGGGTTCGTTCTCGTTAGACTATGGCGAGGAAGATGACATTGACGGCGTTGGGGATGCAGATGTGGATGACAGGGATATGGTTGTAAGAAGGCGAGCTAATTCATCTCCTATAGACCCATCACAACGACCTCGACGTCTCGCACCAAAACGCATTGAAAACCTGCATAATGTGGAGATGACTTTAAAGATGAAAGACGCCATCAGTGGCCGTATTCAATTTGTTCCGTCACAACATGCGATTTCCAAAACAAAGGTAACAGGAAGCCCAAAACATAGTGGAGAACAGTGGAGAGAGGAGGATGAGGAGCGATCTTGTAAGAGGCCACAAACTGCCACATCTGTTCGGAGGGCAGCAGTACAAAAGAGCAAAGTGTCCAAACAGCGACGCTCTCAGTCAGCAGAGTCCCTAAGGAGCAGGGGTGAAGACCAAACTCTACTCGAGTTAGAGAGAACCCAAAAAGTTCTCAATCAAAGGCTAGAGAGAATGAGCAAAGGCAAGGCAGGATCAAACACCAGGACGGTTCCATCCCAAAGAAATCAAGGAAACTCTCCAGCACAGTCTCCAGCAGCAAGTCGTAAACACGCTCCATCGGTCAACAACCACAATGTTCAGCCTACAAAAGAAAAGGCAGACTTCATAACGCAACCCAGCAAACAACAGGAGACAAGCTGTGTGGACGAGGATGACGAAAAACCAGCCGTGAAAACATCCAAGGGTCCGATAAAAGCTACTCCACCATCAAGCCCTCCATCATCACCACAACCTTCTTCTGGATTTTCCAGAGGGAGGAATTCTGTCAAAAAACTGATCGATACGTTCAGTCAAGGAAGGGAGCAATATGAGGGAAACCGTGTTTTAGGGCCTCTCAAAGGTGTCAGAAAGTGTGGGGTTCCTGTCATGCCAGGCTTAGGTAATATTGAGGCCGTTCTCAGTACTGGAATCACCAGCTGTCGAGATGAATCGTCAGGGAATGATAAAACGGACGATTTAGATCTTGACAGTCTTCCACCACCTCCACTAGAGGTATTAATGGACAATTCCTTTGAGGGGGCTCACAGTTTTGCTACAAGTTCATCAGATAATGGGTCAGGAAAAAAATTGAAGTCACCTGTTGCTAAGAGAGCCATTGTATCACGGTTAAGGGCCTCAGTTCAGTCAGTCACAGTGCTGCCATGTAAAGGGAATCTGCCACAACTCTCCAGGGTCCCGCTTGTGATGAGACCGGACCCACATGACACAGTTACAGAGATGGAGTCAGAGAAAGCAGTGGCTGCCTCCGCTCAAAAGCAAGTCAGAAAGATAATTAATCTACGGGAATCTTCCAAAACGCATTCTGAGCTCTCATCAATAACTAATTGTCATTCAGTGCCATTTCTTAGCAAAGCAGCAGCCTCACTAGGAGAGCAAAATGATAAAAGCCAGCCAGATCCAGAATTCAAAACGGTGCCTCAAACTATAGTAAGCAACAGCCAACCATCTGTCAACACACCGATGTCCAGGGTGCGAATGCTACCGTCTACACCTTCGGTTCCCAGTGCCGTGCAGCAACGACTCACTAGTCCCGGCAGTTCCAGAAAACAACCCACCCCACCATCTTCAACCAGCCCCCCGGTCAGCCGGAAGCTTCCCACTCCACCGGCCGTTCACAGGAGACTCCCAAGCCCACCTGTTACGCGGCGAAATGTTCCAAACGCGGCCTCCTCGTTTCCTTTCAAGGCACCGTCTCCACCGGCCTCACCGCAAGTACAGAAATGGTCAAGAGCGAGCAGCAGCTGCAGCAGTAATGACTCCTCGACGTCTCGGCCGACGGGCAACGTCCGCTCTGTGTTTGGCCTCGCTTCCCCATCTCTGTTTGAGGCCCAGCCTTACTCAGTGCCTCAACCTCCCCAAGCGTGGACCTCTGCTGGGGGTTCCCTTCATCCACGCCCTTGGGGAAGCCATGTACGAGCTCCTGTAGCTCTCCGAGGACCCCGGACTTTTATCCGCCGCTGCCATTCAGAGCGAAGGACAAGTCTGCCATCCCACTCAGATGGCAGCTTCTCCATGGCCCAGAGCTGTGGGAGCGAGCCGTCCTTAAACACACAGGGGTGAGTGATCCATTGCCGTCTTTTGCCCCGTATTGCATAAATGTTCTTGTATTGTCAATGTCATCGTCCCACAATTACAATACGTGTTTGTCTCGGTGGGATGAATGAGTAAACTGAAGGAGAACTCAGAACATCGTATTCATTGTTTTTTTTAAATCAAAATGGTTAAAAAAGGGAACCTAAAAACAAATTGAGTTAGTTTAATAATTCAATAAATAACTCTTATTCACAAAGCACTATTGTATGTTGCCATCAAAGCAAATTCATTGTGTGTATTCTTATTTCAGATTTTCTTAAACAAATTATACAAATTGATTCTGCTCAACAATATACCCTAACAGACCAGAGTCAACAAACAACACAGTTAGGATTTGTCTTGTGGATTTTAGGTTAGGTTGAAAGATTAACAACTCCGTATTCAGGTTAACTTCATCACTTACTTATTCTACCCGACGTGGACCAATAGCATGTGACCGAAAACAGAAAAAGGTCAACAGGCACGTGTTGACTAGGAATCCAATCACCTGTTAGATTTGGCAGATTATTTTTTAAATGCAAAAAACAAAATCACATTAATTTATAATTGCCTGTGTATTCGGATAACAGTTGACATTAATTTTCTATATTCCTTTTGTTGCATGTCAACTAATCCCAATTAGGTAAAAAAACAAGACCATCCTTCTGTATCTTTTTTTATGATTTATGATTTATTTCCCTCATTGAAATCCATTTGAGTTTGTTTTAGTTTGTTTTAGTTATTCCCCACCCCTTGAATGATCTAAATCTACTGTAATAGTTCCGTACATGAAGGCGTTGGTTTCCTCGGATGGATTATGTCTTCCATCTCAGGATGAGAGTAACCAACCGTGGTTAGGTTTCTCTCACTGGCTAATCTCTGTGACGCATTTAGCCTGAGTCTAACTGGCAGGGCCCTACCTGGCCCTGTTCTCTAATCTACCCTAACCATGTCCCTTCCCTTTATTCTCATAGGCTAGGGGATGAACCTCCCAGGGAGGATGGATTGTGGAGGAGCCAATCAGATCTGCGAACTACCTCACGCTCTCTTTCGCACCCTGATCTATGCATCGTGGGTCAGTCCTTGCATCGAATGTGAAGTAACGACCAAGTGGGATTAGGGATTAGTGGGCCTCCCAAAGGATTTGTTGTTGTTTCAAAGAAAGTTGTCCCTTTTGGTTTTTGTCAGAACAACTTTTCTCTTAACCTTACTTTAAATGTTTTTTTTAAATGTTATTGTATGATCTTATATAATGTGTGTTTACGTGCATCTGTGTCTTTACGTGAATATATACACAGAGTATACCGTATACACACGCATACGGTACAATACACTACATACTGTATATATTTCACATTATGAAAACACTCAATACATTGAATGTCTGGCCTTTTGTTTTTCTAAATATGGCTAGGTTAAACTCAATGTGTATTTGGAGGGTCACACATTTCTTCAAGGTTGATTTCATTGACTGAATAGTAAGTCAGGTAGTAAATGGCCCATAGTGTTGAAGTCATCCGATTTATATATTTCTTATTATTACGAGAATTCAGAAAATGTGTATTTAATAATGTAGTTAATGTTCAGTGTACATGTTTTGTTATCTAATTTATTAAATGTTTATTTGAACTAAATTAATCCAAAATATTGCCTTCTTTACAAAACTGTTTGAATTTATCAAGTAGAGCCTGTAGATATTTTAGATTTATTTTGGATGCCAAACAACACAAACATTTTCCTGCACCACACAAGCTTTCTACTTTGTGTAGGTCTACACAAAGTCTGGGCCAGCTACTTTGTATCATGTACATTTATCTGTACGTTTCCATTTATTGTGCAACCAGTGAAATAAGTATCTGTTGACAGTCCCTTCGGTGGTATGTGTGATTCCAATACAGCTCACGATTGCTAATGTAACTAACAGTTATTAGAAACAGCTGTAAAGCAGAGCGATACTCGTTAAAAGTCCCAGTGCTGGTATCTATATCACCATTATGTTATGCCTCTTGTCCAATCAAATTACAAGGTCAGAACTCACTGTTGTATAAGTATATACAATTTTATCTTGAATGCCTAACAGTTTGGCTGTAAAAAGTGGGTTAATTGGGGGTTAAAAATTGCATACAGGGAGATCAATGTACACAGTGTTGCCATCAGAAAGTGTGAACATAAAGCACGGAAATGGAAAATTCCAGTTCATGTCTGTGAAGATCATGTCATCAGGTCTTTTGGGAAATGTATTGAAGATACAACATACGATATGCAGATGCCCTATTGTACTTGGCAAACACCTTCCACTGTGAAAAGTTTGTGACGGGCCTGGGTGGAATTCACACGTTCACACACTCCCAGCTGTGAGGCTTAAAAAAGATTTCCCTGCACATGGGATTAGGAATACCGGTCTGTTCAGTTCACTTAGCAGTAACAAAGAAAGTAAAACGGAAGAACACAAATACAACCCGCATGGAATAATGGAAGAAAAATCCACACACTCCTTCCTCATTCCCTGAAATGAGCATTGCTATGGTGGACCTGTCCGACAGGTGCTTCAGAGCTGATCTACTTATGAGTCACTGACTGGCTGTTTCTGTCAATATGCTAGGTGCACGAAAAGCTCTTGGTAGGCTTGTTGGTTTCCTGTGGAGCCAGGTGTGTTTGAACCTGCCACTATTCAGAATAATTTGTGTCTACACGGACCCAGTTGGGTGTTGCACCTGGTGAATCAGTGTGTTACAGTAAAGAAGGACGTGTAGACACTAATTATTCAGAATAGTGGCAGGTTCAAACACACCTGGCTCCACAGGAAACAAACAAGCCAACCAATAGCTTTTAGTGCACCTAGCCTATAGCAGACTACATTGAATGGAAATGTTTACAGTGAATTGATTTGCCTTTATTTTTGCATCTTATTAAGATACCTCATGAATTAGCAGGAAAGGATTGTAGAGGTGTCTTACTCAACAATGCATTCAGACTGGACAATGTGGTTTGGTTACCCACAAGCCACAACCGCTCAGCTGGTAGACAGAAGCTTGTACTCACGTCTACTTTTCTCTTCATCCACAATATATTTACATTAATTAAAAAGATAAAACTTTCTAGAGAGCAAACGGAAGGGCTGGGATGATCACAGACAAGACTGCAATTGCACTTCATATCGTGGTTTAAAAGACCACAATGCTTATTTGCTTAATGCTTATTACACAATGAAATTATCTAATCACTGATCATCTAACAAGTTGATTATTCAAAGATGCAAGGCAGCTAGAGAGTCAAGAAGGACATTGTTCCATTTGATTTGTCACAAATAAAACTGACATCATTTTGATTTAGGTAGCTAGGCTGTTTTTAATAATTAATTTCTATATTATTTGCTCTATATTTAAGTTTTTACTAATTGTGTCTGTTGCCAACTGCACTTAGACTGCATGCATCACTAAGTACTGAGTGAGTGTAATATATCAATGTAAAATGCTACACACCACCTAGGTGGCTGACACCCTCCACCCTATGTGACTTTAACTGGGCTCCTTCAGACAAGGATGCAGGGTGGTTGTGTTGGAAGACGGTTTATTGTAAGGTTGTAGATGATGATACATGGCCTGGTGCGCCATGCAGTAGATATCTTCCAGAATGTCTGTGGAGATGGCTGGAATAACGTGTGGTCACTGACTGCTCAATGTGCAACAGGTGTGCAGCCTCAGCCAGCCCCAGAGTCCAATCAGACTGACTTGGCCCAGGTGATGCAGCTTCAACCAGACACCACACACACTCCCACAATATCATATATATATATATTTTTTTTTTTTAAACGTCAAAATAATGTGATCAATCCTCAAAACGTGTACGTATTTACTTACGCTTACGTGTGCATACAATTACTCGGGTAACTTGTAGTTCAGGGTGACCTCCACTAAAGGGTGCTGTTTCCCATTCACGTCGTTCACTTCTTTTGCAAGCCCATATAAGTCATATCTATCTACAGGTATTGTTTCTATATAATTGGACATTTTCTTTGCTTCTTCTGACATATAATCGGGACTATTTATGTTTTCTATATTTTTTTATGTTTGCTTAATGATTGGCTCAAGTTCTAGCTCAATTTCACTACATATTTGACACATGAGGCATTTATGTTTTGATTTGTATGTTCCATCTTTTCCATCATTTGTGGGATCAGCATTGTTAATAATCTAGTAACCATATATATAACATCCTGGTAATACATGGGTGTGTCACTTTTCATAATCATACCAACTAGACCATAACGCGTATTGGCAGTCATATGGATAGTGTCCAGACCAAGGTCCAGAAGGTATTTAAATATATATTTTAAACAATATTTCTATCCATTTGAAAAGAGAATGAGCGAGGTCCTGACCCAGACAAGATCAAGAAGTGACCTGAGACAGAAGAATATTCTTAGCTGATGAATACAGATGCGCTCTGCCTCTCATCCAGTCAATCTTCCCATGCAATTTCAAGAGTGGGCAAGAGTTTGTCCAGACAGACTTTTATCAAACTTTTCTGGAGGCTGATAGCATTTCTAATGAAAGGTCACCGTGTTCCAAGGAAATCAAGGGGACTCAGGGGAGAAAGAAAGATGTTCATCTCAACAACTTTGTCAAGGTCACAGTTCAGATCGAAGATCTGCCGCTCCAAAGTAAAAAAAGAATGAAAGAAAATACTTTGATATATTCCTTCACCAAAACAATTGTGCTCCTACAAAGGCTAGACCAGGTAGCATTGTTAAAGCGGAAATATCCTGGTAATGTTTGAAACCAAGGGGCTTCAACAAGGCAGCTTCATAATATAAGAAAAATATACTCAACCACTAAAACCACTAAACCTTGACCACTACAAAAGCCCAAATGGTGTGTTTTCTCTTTAGCCTTGGGGTGTCTGTTAAGCTGAACACAATTGTCTCTTCAGATAATCGCGTCTTATTGAATCTCACTGATCCACTATCACAATATCACCAATCGTAGATATAGCCACAGGGTTTCTTTTGACCAGGAAATTTGATCAGTCAATATTGCTTTCCTTTAACGCTTTGACCGGCTCCACTAGTTTTTCTTGGGTTTCGCTAAAGGGCTTGTACATTGTGAAGTGGTAGTACAATGGTGTATCACCAAACAGGGAGTCATGAGAATGCCAATATGCCCTTAGTGTGACACTATAGTGTCATTACAGTGGTGTCTACATCTCTGTCAGGGCTTTGTGTGTGTTACTTCCCAGTGATGTGGCAGGACCTTATGTCTCTCTTTTTGGTTCAAATTAACCTCGGCCCAGTCACTTTAAGTTACAGAGAATACAACATACTGAGGATGCTTTTCAAGAGTATCTTAAAGTCTCATCAGCTGGAGATGAACTCTTGATGTAACATGTTCCCACATTGTGGTATACTGATTGAATTGACCTAAACATGTTAAAATGTGTAACATGTACACAATTTATATGGTGTCACAGCATGTTTTAATTAGCATGTTTTAAGTTAGCAGTGCACTAATTGGCTCATGTACGCATTGATAAAAATGATCTTCATATGGTATGCTATGTGGTATTTCTTTTGCATATAGGCTGACATTTAACATAAAGAGGCAATGAGTGAGACTCTGACTCAAATAATTGTCACAATTTAAATTGTTGAGCTGACTCTTTTAGGATTCTAGTTATTATCCTGTGTTCAGGTCCAAAGACCATTTCAAAATGTCCCACACTCTCCTCATATTTACTGGAGGGCTTCATGGCCAGCCTGGGGGGGGGGGGAACATGGCCGACTACCTGTGATTTGTTCTCTTATCAGGACCCATGTGTACACAGGGCCGGTTGGGACACGACAGTTCCCCCTAGATAACACTATCTGATAGAACTGTCTGTGGTTCCAATGGCCCCTGAACCTGAAGCTGAGGCCAAATCACCAGGGGCCCTCCGCTGGATAGCTGGTCTGAAATGCATCCAGATGTTCTGGCTTGGCTCGGTGGCCTTTAGTCTGCCCGGAGAAAACAATGGATAGTGAGAGAATAAACTGGAAGTAGAGCATACTTATTACTATTGCATTGTCATTCAAAGCTTTGCTTGATATTTCATATTTTAATAAGTCTGGATCATCTTCGGTCATGGCACTTGTCATTTTTGTCATGGCACTGCCAAAAATTGAATAAAAAATTATCAGTATTTTCTGAAAATGTATTTCATTTTGAGGATCCGTACTGCATTAAGCCTAATGCAAAATTCTAACATTGTAAAGATGTACATCTCTACATCTGTCTGGCTGTATGTATGACATAGGATTTTATGAAAAACACAAGCCTTATTGGTTGAGGATGTTCGACTCTTCAGAAGCATTAATTATTTTAATTTTTTCTTCCTAATGACTGAAAGATCAAACTGTAATTTCTGGGAGTTGTTATGTTGATGAAGGCCTAAAAAATAGACTTTGTCTTATTTAATTTTCTGATATAGCTAACAGACTACTAAGTCATTAAGTTGTTTTAGTATTGTGCTCCATTTGCTGATCACCACGTGCTCTAATCTGCTTTGGTTTCTGGGGCAAACTTCAAACAGGCTATTTATCAATGCGTTTGGTCTGTCAAATTGGCTGTTTCTGCTGTTGTTATCTCAACACCCTTTAAAAGGCACGCTAGCCTTTTATCTAAGGCAATAGTACAATTCGTATTGTATTTATTCTATTGAATCTGAGGGTATCATGTTTATGCTGACTGACTGAGAACCACTTGAAAGCTGATGCCCCCGATGGCCAACATTCCTGTTAAATGAACTGCCTATCAGATGTTCCTAAGCTCGTGGTCCTTTTATTTTAAACAGTCAGCAAAAAAAACGTTTACAATTTACACTTGTGATATTCTATATGTATTAGGCCAATCAGTGCAACTCAAAGTGAAATCACGATTAAGTTTTGTTTCAGGCAAGCACAGACATGTCCAACACAAACAAAATGAGACCTAGCTAGCTTAGAGTTTAGATTCTCTGCCCGAGCCCGGCCTGACCCGACCCGGCCCGC
>OMLJ01102686.1:0-11765 GCA_900302595.1 Gadiculus argenteus
AATGTAGGCGTACACAGACACACACACATGCGCACACACACAATCACACACAATCACACACACACACACACACACACACACACACACACACACACACACACACACACACACACACACACACAATCACACACAATCACACACACTCTTGTGGGTACACGCGCACAAGGAAAACTTTTTGGAGCACAGCTTTCTTCCTCACTCATGCAGTCCAGGTCCAGCTCAGCAGCATTTCTCTCTGTTCCACTCTCTCTCTCTCTCTCTCTCTCTCTCTCTCTCTCTCTCTCTCTCAGAGTCTGTCAAGGTGAAGTAGAGACCCCACAGCTCACACTCACAGTCCTTGAGAATTTGACGTCACTCTCTCCAGTGTGCTCCCTCGTCGTCGCTGTGGAAACCGAGTGACAAGGATAAGAGAGATAGGAAATAATGCAGGAGAGAGAAAAACCGGAAACGACAGCAGACTTCATGCTTGACTTTTTATGTCACACACATACGTACAAACGTAACATGCCCAACATGTCAACACAACAGACATCATACCTACTACATTAATCCGTACATACCTACATACACACATGCATGCAAACATACATCCATGTATGCATGCATGCATACATACATACATGCATGCATGTACATATGTCTTTTTATTACACAACGTGCGAGATGTCGAGTGCAAATATGGGTTTTTAGAGTGCAAATATATGGCGATATTACATGGGTCAACAACTGATTGCACAGCTGCATCAGCACACGGTCAAACGTATATTACAGTTAAACTTATATTTTTACTCGTCTTTGTATTTTGTCTCGTCTTGCGAACTCGACAAAATACGTCAGACTTATGTCAGAATAAGTCAGACTTACGTCAGACAAAAATATCCAGCCGTACTGAACGACTACCTGTGTAATAACCTATACATACATACATGCACACGTGCATGCTGACATACATGCATGCATGCATCCATAAATACATACCTGCATGGATATATGCATTTACACATGCATGCAATCATTGACACATGCATGCAATCATTTACATATTCATAAATGCACACAGACATGCATACATTCATGTCTTTTTTTCTGATTTTCTGATCAGGTTTTTTTCTGATTAATTTACGGTCCATTATTTCCCTAACCTTCTGTAGAATACAGGAAACCTTTATGATTTTGTCCAACCCAAAAATGTTTTATGAAAAAGGTTGGGCCATGACTACTTCTTCTCTTCTTCTCTGATACAAGGTTGTTTCAAAACTCTGCCCTTCATGTACATCAGCGCTTCTTCGGCAGGTTTCCCCATTGCATTCTGGTATGTATACAAGTAGTGTGTGTTGCATTGGATATTGACCTGCACAGCTGCGAGTGGATATGGCAACATGTGCATTGTTAGTCCACCCTTGGTGCTCAATCAAAGACAGCCCCGGCATAAAGCATCGTCGCCTGAAAGGCTGATGTCTCGTCCTTGATACTGTCTTTGTTCCGCTCCCCCACGTGTTATATTAACTCATATTAACTCTCCACTCTCTTCAGAGCACCTCACACCCACCACGTCCGCTCGTGCCCGCAAGCTCCTCCTTACCTGACTCTCTCTCCCTCTCTCTCTCTACATTTCTCTCTCTCTCTCCTCTCTGCCTCTCGAGCACTCTCGCCGTAACCCACTCTCTCGTTCGTCTCCCTCAGCTCCCTCATCTCCCTCAGCTACACAAGGTGATTATTAGGGTTTAAGGACAGAATCTCGTCATGGACTCATCTCTCACACCACACTCTCTCTCCCCCCATGTCCCCCCATTGTTATATGGTGGTTAGAACCTTCTCTTCTCTAGTTAGTTAGTCCTCTGGATCAGCAGACAGACACAATGTGTTTGTGTTTGAGCTGGAGGGGTTTTCAACAGTGGATGTAATAATTTCTCTACAACACAACAACGTTGCATTATGGGGGCAGGTTAGGTCACTCACATGCATGGTAATAATCACACACACTGAAAAAGGATTGATTGGATGCCATGCAATGGATTGCCATGCAATTGCAGCATATCTTTACAGTCCTGAAGCAACAAGAAGTAGAAACGATGGTGTGCATCCTCACCCAGCACCAGAGTCCAATCCGTCTGATTCGGGCAAGGTGAGGCTGCATAAACCACAAGCCATTATCCACACACACTCCACAATAGGTCATACAGAAAATTATAGTAATAATAATGTATTTAATATGGTGCATTAAGTCGACCATTCAAGGCCATATGTTCAGAACATTAGGACCATACCACGTCTCCTTAAGCGAAATCAACAGGTTTAAGAAGGTGTTTGAGATGGACCACTGCTTGGGAAGAAACACAAGCATAACCTCTAGCCAATTCACCTTATGATGACAGTTTTTTCAAACTTTATGTATATAGTGCCTTTCGTGAAAAATTGCAATCCAAGGTTACAGTGGAAATCCAGAGTTCTCGCAAGAGCTAAATTTGAATTTGCTCAGCGAGTCACTCTGGGAACAAGCAATTAGCTAATTAAAAATTCCTGTTTATCCAACCTAAACCAATCACATCGGTGTATCTGATATAGGCAGGCCAGAAGCGGGCTAAACAAATGTCAACATCGCTGCGACAAAATCAGTTCGGAACATTCAGTAAACATTGCAAAATGGCTACAGACACCAGTTGTTTGAAATGGCTTTGGCCACTACATTAGAAGAGTTAAACTTCCTCTAAAAGAGGAACAGAAGACCGTGCTCAAAGCTTTCCTTTGCAAGAAAGACGTTTTTGCTGTTTTACCTACAGGACACGGCACAAGTCTAATCTTTTGGTTAGCTCTGCTGGTAGCTTAGCATATGGGCTCTGGAAACGTTACCCCATGCATTCTTCTGATTGGTCATAGTGTTATCCAATTGCGTGCAGTTATATTTTCAAATGCATGCTTGGTGCCGTCACTCGAGTTGGGCCATTTTCATTACTCGTTGCCAGACCCTACAGCTTTCTAGATGTGGGTCTGGATTTCCAGGCTAATCCAAGGGGCTTTCAATGAAAATAAAGAACAATAAATAAATAAATAAAATGGATAAGAAAATGCTAATCTTAAAAGGGATTTAGCTCAGAAGAATGTGTGTAGATCCCCATCTCAGTTCATGCATGCCAGAGCTTTCTCATTTGTTGTGATGTTGCCAAACATAAAGTAGAATTAATGCAAACCAAACTTTTTGACCATTTTATTATAAGCACTGCTTCGAAACATGGCCAAAATACATTGCCAACATATTCACAAATGCATTCATAAGATGTTGTGAATAAGTATAATAGAAAAAGGAGTGTCTATATTTTCGGAGGCCTTGAAAATCATATCTTGGGTAATTCCAAATACTGCAATACTGTGACACCACCCAAGACTAATTAGCGCACTTTATTACATTCACTTGGGATCTTAAACTTGGCTATATAAGTCAACGGTACTCTAAACTCTAGCACATATCAACTACATACTCACCGTAATAAGATCAGTACAGTAAAAAATCTTGGGAACAAAAATAAAAGTGACTCAGTTTGCAATATCCCCGTTGCTTCCCACCTTCCAGTTATTCTATTTATTCTGTTGTATTCTTTTTGCATCCGGTGGAAGCCATCAGATATAAATACACCATCCTAACCACTCCCCATGGAGCTATTTTCAGAAGGACCCTGTTTTGGTGCCCTAATGGATCTCAACAAGGTGAGTTTGTTACACATCTCAACTCCCTCCCCCCTCCCACCCCAGCCCTTGAATGGGGAAAGATGCATTAAAGATGACACACACCAGGGCTGGACATGGCTGCAATGGACCCTTGGCTGGCTTGTTCTAATGGTCTTATAGAATCCCTCCAGTACACGAAAGGTAAATGGACTGCATTTATATAGCACATTTTTTGTAACCAGTGGCCACCCAAAGCGCTTTACAATATTGCCTCACAATCACCCATTCATACACACATTCACACACTGACTGCGGTGTCAGCCAGCTCATCGGAATCGAACCAGTAACCTTGCGGTTACCAGCCAACCCGCTCTACCACTGAGCTACTGCCGCCCCAGCATGTAGAACAACAGGGAATGCATGACAGGTTGGGGAACTTGGCAATGGCCAAAGTGTGTGAGCATTGATGCGTTCATTACAATCTTTGCATACTCTCCGGTTGGATATGTTGCAAGATATTTTGAGCCGGCTTTAGTGGCTGACACAGGCGAGAATACCACCTAGCTATAATTATTAAATGTGGATATTGTGTGCAATCCCACATCCAACCCCCATCCCCACATCTTCAGCCCTACGTTTCCACCTCTTTTCAATGGAGGCTGATTAAAATAAAGGAGCCATTAAATGTTATTTCTAGACAAAGCCTTCCCAGGCATATCAAACACTACTGTATTATTATTCTATTTTAAGCATTGGCAAGACAAGAAAGTAACAACACAACCAACAACCAGTACAATGGCACTGTGATGAATTTGACTCTGACTCAGGCAAAGAGGGGAAAAACCTCCATGCATCACCATTTAATTGTTTTGCATATTTTGCATATATCATAATTTGAAAAGACACAAAAAAGACACAAAAGGCCTCCTTACTGAACTGTCACTGTGATGGGTCTCTTCACCACACTCATTCATCAACCATTAACAAACTTAACCGAAATGTTGTTTGTTTAACTTTTACTCATGGACGGTATTCTTGGAATAGATTGTCTTTTGTAAATGTTCTAGAGTTTCAAGCTAAAATTGATTAATGTGTATTGTTCATCATGCATATAATATGTCTGGAGAAAGCCTGTGTCTCTTGGATTAGCAGTGAACTCATTCAACTATTTCAATTATTAGAGCATATGTAGAGCTATGGTATCTATATTATGAAAATATATTAAGAAAAAGGTAAAAGAGGTTAAATGGATGAAAGGGAATTGGAAACTTCGTAAAAATCCCTTAGACAGCAACTGACCTAAAATGTCCAAAGTCTTGAAGGCAAATGTAATTTTCTGTGTAGCACTGGCAAAGAGCAATGCATTCTGGGTGGTACACCTTTGTCACTTGACTTCATAAGTCCCCCTATTAAGCCTAATAAGAAAAATATTCATAGGGCTGCCCTGTTCCACTTTCGGTGAAGATAATCAGTTAGCTGTGCTTGTGGGCATTACCTTTCCCCAAATAATACCAGGACTTCGTACTTGACAGCTCTGAGTGTTTTTCTTTTGAATGTGCTGTCCAAGACACCTCCCTTTGCGAAGTAATCCACTGATGCTTTTTTGTGATTGCTTCTAAATCTCAATCCAGATGGAAAACAATCAATGCGTGGCTTTTATTTCTATTTTTTTTTTAACATCTTTGTTTAATTCAAACTATTTCCCAAAAAGTTGTAGCAGCCCACAACACTGGCATTCATCAAACGTATCTATTGCACAAGGGAACAGATAAAAACCCTCTTTACCCAGTAGTACCCTGGCTAGCTCCATTACCTCCCCAGTAGAACCCTGGCTAGCTCCACTACCTCCCTAGTAGCACCCTGGCTAGCTCCACTACCTTCCCAGCACCCAGGCTAGCTTAACTATCTTGTGAGTAACGTATCTAGTAGCACCCTAAGCTAGACGTGTCTTTGGGCCTGGACCACACCGGGTACCAAATATTAAATGATGTACCTGATATCAGTATTATATACCTCATATTTTACAATTTTTTTAGTTTTTAGCAGGTGACAAATTGGGGACAAATACTGTTTTGAAACACATGCAGATTTCACACAAGCTGACCTCAGTAGCAACAGAGTACACAGCTCAGAGTTTGATAACCCAAAACAAAACTTTCCTCATCTTTTTTTCATGCTGACTACTTCCCATTCCTGCTGCTGTTGTTTATGAAACCAAACTAATGCCTTATTTAACTATCTGAAAATATGTTCTGCTCATTTTCGGTCTCATACATATTCATACGGAAAGAGGAGTGCTTACAAATGCAATGCATCCAACATTTCTCTGATGACACTTTAGGATGCATCGACAAACAATCTGGCTCTGATTTGAGGGTGTTGTTGCCAAATGTGACCAGCCAGTAGGCTATAATGGCACTTGACTTGTTTGGGTGTTATATAAGTACTGGATTTACATACAACGGCCCTAAGGGGAACATGTATAGTGCTCTGGTAATCCTGCACGTGGACACATTGCCACACAAAAGTCTCTACTACGATGTATTTGGAGATAAGACCAAACACAAATGGCTGTGTAGCTCTGTATAACAAGTGCCAGGATTCATGTTCATAAGGCAACACTGGACAAGCTGTCTAGATATGACGATAAACAATTGATACGTGCAGCAATTTCTCCACTTTATACAAAGAAAAGCCTTTGAGTTATATAAATGTAGTAAGAAGACCCATGGTACAATTCTGCATTTAGTAGCCGTGAATCCAACCCAGAACTGTCCGAGTGTTCTCAAGGGAAGACGTCCGTCCCTGACACCTGTAGATCACCGTGTCCGCCAACCCTTATTGGGCCCAGTGGTGGACTCTGTTGGAGTGTTTCCCAGTCCAAGGGGTTGCTGGTTCACCTTCGGACCCCTGGGAGCTTTGTTACATAACCCCCTAGTTATGTTAGTGAGAGCAATGCATGATTCTGTGTCGTATTTCATAAAGGTTTTTTTTTTTACTTCCCACTTTCCGTTTTCTTTCATTCCGCCAGGTCTTTCTCAAAATAATGGTCACACGATGCGTGTCTGGTTCACACTGTGGGGGGTCCCAGCCCTGTGTGTTTTTTTTTTCATTTTGTTTGTCGCCGTAAATACTGCTGATTGCAATATGTTTCTATTATGTTTCTCATTAATAATAATAATCACAATAATTAATGGCATTTATACAGCCCTTTTCAATGCACTTTATCATGTATCTATAAAAAACACACAAGTGTTAGTCTTTTTGAATGGAAAAGGGTCTACTGAATGAACAAACAACAAAAGTGAATTATTACATGAGCCTCCAAGTACCGTCACTAGAAGCCTACGTATGCGACACATACACGAGTGTCTTCTATGGCATGTGTGGGGGGCCTGCGGTGGGGGGTAAAAGTGAAGATCTGTCGTCTATAAGTAGTGGCGTGACGACATACCCTCCCACGTACCATGCTGTGGCTCCATGCCTGTTCCTTTTCAGCCTCACCAGCTTTTGTTCGATATGTATGTGTGAAGAATTTCAGAGCTGTGCAATGATAAAATCCCTTAAAATACCCTGAGCTTTTTATAAGAAACGAGTCTTGTATATTTTGATCTGTGACGATCAGGCAGCGGGCATGCACCCAGAAGGACGGGACACGTTGAAGTGACGCCATTATTATTATAGGATGGCCCCCTATGGGGTGGTCCTGAACAACAATGAGCAGTTGTCCTCTGATTCTGAACGATTACTATTTAATAATATACTGATACTGAAATACAAAATTATACTGTGCACTTCCCAATGTATGGCTAGAATGACAAACATAGACATAGCAATTGAAAAGTGAAGTTGATATGGACATTTTATATAATAGTCATAATTATTATTTAATGATTGGTATTTGAAAATAATACTGAAACATGTAGCCCATATATATGTTATGTCCAGAGAGAGAGAGTTTGTTGTTGTGATCAGCCCGTCGGTGAGGGATGGGAACAACAAAGACATTTCTATTTTTTTTTTAAAGATGTACGACGGCATTAAAGGTCCCATGGCATGATGTCACTTTATGAGTTTTTTTTTTTAACATTAATGAGTTCCCCTAGCCTGCCTATGGTCCCCAAGTAGCTAGAAATGATGTTAGGTGTAAAACGAGCAGTAAGTATCTTGCTCCGTCTTTGAAAAAAGGAAAGTCCAAAAGCGCCGATTTGAGATCTTTCCCCTTTGCCCGCCCAGAGAAGTTGGCCCGCAATGAGACAATGAGCTACGACTGTGAGAGTGCCACATGTGTGTGTGATGAGTGTGGCATGAGTGTTGTACTTCACTCCTTTATTATTTGGATAACTGTTCTGCTGTTGGTGTCATGGCAAATAACATGCTACGGCTACACCATAACGCAAGAAAGCTTGTATTTGGTGCGTCTGGTTCTCTGACGTCTCTGGTATTTCCACAACGAGACTTGTAGTGGGTTATCTCGGCCATGGTTGAGAAGGAATTGGGGGGAAAGGAATTTTGTCTTTGACTCCCTGGCTTTGACTACCACCGCCGCGAGCCTGCACAGGAGGAGGCTGCCGAGGCATGAGGCTGTCAAGGGGCCGCCGCCACTCCGCCGCTCCGCCACCACCGCTCCGCCACCGCCCCCATGCCCCCACGGTGGAACCCGCCACATGGAGGAGGCTGCCGAAGCAAACGGAGGTGGAGCCCGCTGTCAATATAACCCGCTGCCGCTGCCGAGCCCGTTGGCGAGGCACTGCCACAGATGGGAAGCAGGCAGCAGGTTATATCGGCAGATATCGGCAGCGGGCTCCACCGCTGCCTGCCTCAGCAGCCTCCTCCGTGTCGCGGGCTCCAGGCTCCGGGAAGCGGAAGACAACCGTGGGAAACGATTTCTTTCTTCTTTCTGTTTCTTGGTGTGTCGAGGTTCAGTCTGTACTTTAGATTGATCTGGAAGTGGAAGGACTAGAGACGTCGGAGAACCCGACCCAGTCGTTTGAGATTCAATATATCTTCCGGAGGCGCACACAGATGATATTATTTAGATATAGCGCTCCAGGACTCCCACCGGAGTACTCAGAGTGTTCTATATATATATTTTACAAAACATATATATATATTTACAAAACATGGCCAAAAGCTGTGTGCACCTCGCCATTGCGATACATCCACTGTAAACACTAGCCATGGTACTGTGGCCACAAGCTGCTCAGGGCCACACCCTCACCCTCCACCTGGACCCGCCCCCACCCTCCACCTTGACCCGCCTCTAAAAACGGCATGTTTGTGGAAAACTCATTGTTGGACTGGCTCGTAGTGGCTGTAATTCTGCACATAGGCTGAATTTCTTGAACGTCTTCAAATACTGAATTAAGGGCCCACTAACACCTATATATAAGCATCCATAAAATAGCATGCCATGGGACCTTTAAGCAACTGTATTCCCCCCTCACCTCCCCCAACCGGTTGTTATTTGAATGGGATTATATAAAAACATATTTGTTTACTTATTCAATATTCGTTGCCACCCAATTCTATACTCCTTTAAAAATGCAGTGCCCTTCTCTTTCACCCCTCTGTGTGTGGGTGGAGGTTGGGTGGGAAATTTTGCGTGTGTGTGTTGGTGTGCGTTGGTTGGTGGGTGCCTGTGTATGCTGTTCTGTGTGTGTGTCTATGTGTGTGTGAACATATCTGTTGGTCACCTATACGTCACGTGTGTTTTTACAAAGCAATCTATACACGCAGCCTCCGGTCTATGTCTGTGGTTAAGGGTAAGGGTTAGGGTTAGGGTTAGGTCTTAAGGTGATCAGGGTTATTGACAAAAGATGTGTGAACAATTCTGTAGTTTTTTCACTTTATGTGACAAAAGGAATAGGAGGTTTTGGTTGGAGTTGGTGGAGTGCAGGAAGTGTGTGGGGATCGGGTTGTGTGTGGTATGGGGTGTGTGTGTCTGTGTGCGTGTCAATTGGTGTGTGTCTTTGTGTGTGAGTGGGAGGCAGTCACGGGGAAGCAGATCACAAGACGAATGGGGTGAAAAGCAGAAGGAGGGCAATTACAAAAGACGGTGCATTTATAATGACAATGAGAATAACAACGCGTTCCACTCTACCCTTCCTGAGTCATCACTTATTAGAGGTAAGAGAGAAGGAGGTGCTGATGAATAAAGCCAGGGGTGGATTACATTGGGGCCGACCATCTAACACACATGTGCTCCTACACCGTCTAGACACCCACACTGGAGCTAATGACCAGCACACAAAGCTAGCGGTCTTGTAATGACCGAGGGGTATGGGGGTCGGACAAAGGGCTTTTAAACGGGCCTGATCTTTTTAATCCACTCAATATTGTAATTGCAAATTAGCAGAAACAAATTAGCCCCAGCTCCTCTATTGTCCCAGGTCCATTATTTCATTTATTCTGCTGAGTTACAGGTTTTTAAATGTGTAACTTTTTTCCATGCTGGAAAAATCTCTTTTGTCTTTTTCGTCTTTACTGGAAACATTTTACTCATATAGTATATAATACACACATATAGTATGGTCTGTAGTTCTCTGTAGCTCTAAGACATCTTCAACGGACCGGGAACCATACCATGCCGTGTCAGGGCAGGCCCCAAGGACTTCCAGCACCTGCAGACTCAGATGACAGACTGGATGTTTGGACATCGCCAAGGTGCCACCACCCTGTACCTGTCTGGCCTTCACATCGAGAGGGGGTGACGCAGCTGCAGCTGCGCTGGAAGGGGGGGAGAAAGCACGGAATGGAAACTTTTCTTGGGACACTTCCATGGTGCCAAGAGGAGGTGAAAAAATATGTTTGGCACAATGTGTGCTGAAAAGTGTTCGTACATTCCATAATTCATGTGCTGCTATTGGTTTCCCTGGTCTGTTGTCTCTAAGATGCAGAATCAAGACTGCAAGGCAAATCGTTTGCGTTCAACTGAGCTCTCACCATCCGCTTAAAGCCATCAAACACTCATGTGATGCACTTTAAGAAATGACTAAGCCTAGGACCTTTCTTTCTAAAGAAGGACCTGCCTAGGACCTTTCTTCAATATTATAATTGATTGTTACGGCAGTGTCATTAACAATCGAACCCTGTGAAGCCCTGCTTTTGTCAGGGCTTCACAGGTGTGAAGCGTGTGAAGAGACAAGTCTCGCAGACGTCTCTTAGGTTGCACAGATAATCTTTTACCAGTGGAAGTCTGTAACACAGTCTGCGAGACGGGCGACTGAGCAGAAGGAAAGCAGCTGACAATAATACTTCAACAACACATACATGTTTTGAACGATGCCTCCCAAAAGAGATACACAAGAACTTTAACTGGTTGTACTGCTGAAGCAGTGGGGTGCAGGTTAGGTTGTTTATGCTAACTGACACTGCAGATACTATTAGAAAGCCCAAAGGGCCGGCTCAGTAATGAATGACCTGCGTTCCACTACTCCTTAACTGTGTTGAGTGAGGGTGCTGGCAGGCAGCAGGGTGAAAGTGAAAACAATGCATTCCCTTAGACTTACTTAGACAAACAATTCATCAATATACAAAGCCATTATTGAGTACACTCTACCAGCTATGCTCCACAGGTCTTTTGTTCTGTTTGTTTAATGGGAGCCTAGCCCCAGCTGGCTTAGTTTCATGTGTATTATCTTGTTTGGCTCTCCCGCTGTTGAAGAGAACCTCCTTCTGCAGTCATAATTACCATATCTCTACACTGTCTGGTTAGTCTGCGTGTGTGTGTGTGTGTGTGTGTGTGTGTGTGTGTGTGTGTGTGTGTGTGTGTGTGTGTGTGTGTGTGTGTGTGTGTGTGTGTGTGTGTGTGTGTGTGTGTGTGCCTGTAATACGTGGGCAAATCCAGCTCAGCGGTGAGGAACCATTTGTCCAGGCAGTGTTGACTACACTGGCTATTTAAGGTTTTATAAGCAGTCACTATAAGCTTGGCTGATTTCAGTGATGAGCAGTTTTACGAAGGAGTGCAACAAGCTGGTGCCATCCATTCACGTCTCATGGGGACCTGTCCTATAGTCTGTAGTGCACACCATGGAAGAAGTGGTTACCAACATTGTTTGGCCCTTCAGCCCTTTTATAAGATCAGAATCAGGTTCTGCCTG